>APFE030426153.1:0-23439 GCA_000404065.3 Pinus taeda | reverse complement strand
GTAGGAGGATCCATTTCTTCAGCATTCTCTTCTTCGTTAGGCAACTGCTATGGGAATTGCCATCTCTTGGGTTTATTTCTTGCTTTCTTCCTCATTTCAAGTGCATTCTTGGCATCAAGACATGAATTTTGAGGATGTCCCATTTGTCGTCTTATTTAGCATCTAAATGTTGTGTTCTCAAAATCTAGGAACTGTGTCGAGCACTTCTTCTTGTCCGTCAAGAAAATATAATCCAACAATCCTTTGTTGAGGTCCACCTCCACATAAATTCTGGCAATTGTGTAGATTTGTTCGTCAATAATTGTGTGTCTTTATTTATGTATCACCCTAATATGTTCCCAATGGATTCAATCACTTTATGGATCCATAACTGTAGGGGTAGATTATGCAATCTAAAGAAAACCGACATTTTAGATACTACCATTATATTAGCATTGAAATATGGGAACCAAGGGGTGACAAAAGGTCCCTCAAAGCCCCAAGACCATGGACTGCCTTACAATATATATTCACAATCCTCTCACGATGCAAATTTTACTATGAAAAAGCCCATGGAGGAAAGGTGAATCTCACAATTTATCATCTAATTTATGAATATCCAATGGAAGAGATCCACTCTTTTTGGCCAAAATTGTTGAATCTGCATGGTATTGCTTTAGATTCATATGTTTTGAAAAAATAATTTGTTGATGGTAGATCTACTGTGATTACTCAGAATTCACTTAGTTTTTCCACTATGTAGGGGTTGGGTATATTGTGTGTCGGATTTGGTGTTGTTGAGGAACCAGATTCCTTTGAGGATATGTAAGAACAAAAAGCCTCCATTAACTTGCCCTTGATTTCATTTTGCTCCTTTGTGAATACTAGATTTGGACACTTCCCCTATGATGTCTGAATTTCTTGGCCGAGGTGATCCTCCCTGAAGCTTCAAGTATAATATATGGTGGATGACATGAGGATGTTATAATCTTGTAACATCACATCTTCCTGGATGGATTTCCCTCCAAAGATCAGACGTTGTAGGAGCATAGGGATACCTAGAGTAAGCATGATTTTGTGCTTTAATTGTTTGACATGATCTGTGGCCCGAACCCAAAATAATATTGATTTTCCATTTTCGTATTTGATAAAAAATTGGTAGGCTACTAGATTGAGTGCCCATACTTCACAGTCACACAGATATTTAGTCTAATCAATGGATAAGTGTGCAGATGGAAAGAGTGAGAGTGATTTGCATGGAAGTACTCACTTCATAAATGATGTCCAGACCACTAAATCCACCCACTTTGATGGAGTAAAAATCTAAATTTGCAAAAACCAAAGTAGACTCTCTAGATCTAACACTACTCCTCCATTTTGAAAACCTAATGTGCTGAGGGGATTGAGAATATCCAGATCCAGTATCTTTAACAATAAATATATGAAATAGAGTGCTAGATGTAGAAGATTCACTTTTGTAGCCAACATTTTGCCTTTAAATCTGACCGATATTTGCCTTGTGACTAAGAACAGACAATTATAAGATTTCTGCACTAGAGTCACCTTAATCCTACATAGGCCCATTCCCAAATCATGAATGTGATTCCCTTTGCTTCCTTCTATGCCATTGTGTACATACGGGGTGAGAAAATACTTTGCATCGACGATCTGGTGAATGATACTATCAACATCTGGGGCTATAATTCTCCATCCCCGCACAAGAGACTGAAACCGATATTTACTCCATTGAAAAAATCCATTATTAGACCCGTGAGTAGTGAGATTGTATCCTAGCAATGACGCGAAAGGTGGATTTGATGTTTGAAGAATCATGACTACATAAGGAAAGAGAAAACATTGGGAAACCCTAGCCATCGCACCAAGCTCGTCATCTTGACATAGTTCCCCTATCAATATTTAATTTGATTTTTTAATTAATATATTCTTATCTTACATTTTAATCAATTTTTTTATTTAATTCAATGATTGTAAGTTCATAATTAGTGCATTAGTTAGGTAATTTTTTATGCTACAAAATGGGTGGAGTTTATAACTTGTTAAATCTATTTAGTACAAAATCAAATTTTCACAAATATTTTTAGTCAATAAACTTTATAGATACAAATGACCACGACAATACCACAAGTAACAATGACTATAGATTTTCCTTGTAAGAATCATCACCAGTTTTGGTAAGTTTGAAAATCACAAGTTTTCATGATTTCTTTTAATCAATATATACTTTTCAACAATACAAATAATCAAAACATTAGAAGTGACTATGAGCATGAATATTTTTTTAACCGCGATAATTCAATGTAAAACTAAAAATATATCAAATGGCCCTCATGATAATGATAAATAAAAACAAAATAAACATGAAATACAAAAATTAATTTACGGATTGATGTTTTCTGATGATAGAATTTTAAATTTATGTTCTTTTATTTTACGATATGTATTTTTTTGTTGTGCTGTTTTTTGTGTGTAGTTGTTTGTTTGTGTATAATATATTTACACATGTAATATCATATACAATAATTACTTTTAGATGAGTAGAATTTGTTTATTAACTTTTGAATCTTTAAATTCCGGTTTAATTTAATAAAATCTTATTTTTTCAACATCATGAATGAATTTGAAATTTTGTAAGCACCAATATTCAATGCACAATATTCTTTATAAGTATTTTTAATTAATATGATTTTTATAATTTGTTACAAGTTGATGTTTTATGATGATAGAATTTTAAATGTTTGTGTTTTTATTTTATGAAATGTATATGCTTGTTTGTTTATGCTCTTTCTTGTGTATAGTTTTAGAACACAAGGCTTTCATTAGAATATCTCGTATGGAAGGTCATTGCCGAAATTGTCTATTGACTTGATACCTTTATGATTATTTTACACACATAAATAAAATATGGAAGAATTACAGTCCCAATTAATTGAATGTGTATTAAACTATATATGTTCAAATTAGCATTTAGTTTAACAAAAATTCATTTATTTTTCCAAATGACCATAACATCATGAATGGCTATGGATTTTGGTAAGTATCACTATTCAATGCATCTTTGAAAAATATTTTTAATCAATATCTATTGATAATTACTTACAAATCCATGTTTTATGATGGTAAAATTTCAGATGTTTGTGTTTTTATTTTATGTAATGTATTGATTTGTTTGTATGTCTAATAAATTCTTGAACACAATAAAACTGGTGTTAGAATAACTTGATAAAATAATTTATATCATGATTTTAAGCATGGATAGTATGAAAGAATTTCAAATGTTTGTGATTATAGTTTATTTTGTGTATATGTATTTATTTGTACACATATAATCATTTAACCCATACACAAAGATCGTATATAACAATTACACTTTAAACAAATTGAATTTGATATTAACTTATTTTATGTGCAAATTTATGTGAAAAAATGATATTCAATTTAACATCATCCCATTTATTTCTACAAATTATCATAGCATCTATTAATTAACATATATTTCAATAAAAGAAATAAGTATAATATCACAAATGATTATTATAATAAATGTTTTGCAAGAACAACTACTCTAACACATTTAAAAAAATATACAACAAAGCATTTATCATAATTTGCAAGAACTTATGTACTTTAGAAATTAATTAGCTGGAAATTGATGCTTTATAATGATAGAATTTTAAAATGTGTTTTTATTTTTTAGTATAGATTTATTTATTATGTTCTTTTTTTCCTTTTTGTAGCACGATTTTATGCAAATGACACTCAAATCCGAGTTTGTATGGTCATGCTATTTGTGGTCAAAGTTTTGATCAAACTTAAACAAGTGGCCAAGTTTTATGAGGTGAGAAATCCAAAGAGACCCTATGCACATAATTCGTCCAGCAATGCAGGTGAATTTGTAGGATGGTTAATTTTTCCAATTATCCTTATTTTCGGCAGATTTAAAAATGGCCAAGTTTTAAAAAAAAAAAACTATTAAAAATGGTAAGAGATCCAAGCCCACTCACCCAACCGAAGAACATTGTTATATTTTAAAAAACCCAAAGAAGGGTTAGCGGGTCACCACCCATGCCGAAACCCACCATATAAAAGCATATTATATGTATTGGGTGGCCTGAACGCTGGTGGACCTGACCCCACCTCCATAAAGATGACACATGGTGCAGTTTGGAGGCAGTGAAGCTTCAATCTAGCTAGCCTGCCTCTTGGGTGCCTCCACATTTCGAAATATATGGCAGTAGTTCGAATGGACCCAACCACATGCAATAAAAAAACATGAGTACAACACTGTATATACTATGTGGGGTGCGGGAATATTGAACCCCCAACCACTCTCACTATTAATGACTCTTTCATTGTTAGTCCAAATGACAAAATTTGTTTAATCCACTCGTAAACATACATATATGCTTGAACTTTCTATTTGAAGGAGCCATGAGAGGACAGAGTGTGTGGAACCCTGAATGTGGAGGATCTCAAGATGCTTAAAAGATTCCCTTGAGGTCTAGAGGTGCCAGTGACCAAATTCAACAAGAGGATAGTCATTTTTTCAAGTTTTCTTCCCTGGAGTCCATCCATGCAGACAAAATATTCATTTGAGCAACATAAATGTACGTGCCCAGTGACAAAGAATCTTTGGAGAATCTTGTGGAATCTTAAAGATTCCTTTGGAGGCAAATTTTTTACCGAGGCAAAATGCTGTCAACCTTATAGTCATTTCTCACATAATTTCACAAGGAGCACATTAGTGTGCTCCAAATATTCATATGAGCAATAGATTACCTAACCATCTTCCAGAATGAATCTCTAGGTGAATCTTCAAGATTCCCAAGGGTACGAAATTTGATGGTGTCAGAATAGAAAAGTTTACATTTCATTTTACACCACTCATCACTAGAATTAAATGGTGTAGCCCATTTCAGCAACTGAGGTCTTAATGTTTTGGCAATCTTTAAAAGTGGAGGTGTATGATGTAGTCATGTTATGTCTTTCTTCATGATTTCTTAAGATGGTGTCTTTATTGTTGAGATCTCTGATTACCATTATGTTGAGGGACACTTGTTGCCAGATTATGTGAAATTGTTTTAGCTTCTCATGTTGAAGGAGGACCCATTTGAGTGAGGGTTCCTGTAGGGAGAAAATCGCATGGAGAGACACACCACTCAATTTAAATGTATTTTTCCTTGTAATGATAAAGAATATACTATGTATTCATGATCACCTTGTAGCATGAATGAAGTGACCTCCACTCTCTTGACACTAGGCCCGGAGACATAACCCACGATGCGTGAACTCCATTATCAATGTGTTTTTGCTCATTGGTTTGATGGTTGTTGTTATGTTTCATATTCTTTACAATAAGCACAAGTGGTATATCATGCTCTTTTAAATTCAATTCTGCTAGCATCATAGAAGTAAAATATCTTGGATAATTCCAGTAGCTAAAGAGATTTGGATCAAGTTTGGTATCATAGCAGTCTTCTCATTGATGTGAACTGTGAGTTTGATTGATTGGAAGTGCAACAAGAATTGAAATGGAATCATTCTTGTGGAATTTTGTTATGTTGTCATATTCAAGAGTTCGTGTGTTGTATTGAATAATTATGATAAAATGTTATTTCGTGTTGTCTTCACGATAGTTGCATACTATGGTATATCCTTTGCATTTTATTTTTTAATAATTTCACCATCCAATTTTACATTGAGTTGAAGAGAATCTATTCCAATTTGTTAAACCTACTTTTACTTACAAGGTATGGTAATCATATGTATATTTTTGTTTTGTCTTCATAATTAGTTGTTATCATCTTTATATGGATCCTTTATTTTCTTCTTTTAGGTTCTTTTTTATTCTTGAGTTGTTTTCCTTAGTAGTCTATCCTCTTTTTTCAAAACAGGAACAAAATCATTTTTTCACTTGAAATAGAAAAAATGATTACATGCTTAGCCCTTCAGCTATGCCCAAAGGGAAATTCAAAAAAATATGGAACTAATAAAAAATATGTCTTAGTATGTATTATCTTACGGTACTTATTTTAATTTTTGGTTGTTTAAAATAACTGAATGAGTAGGAATTTTTGGTAAAATATGCCTAAATTAGTTTTCACAAAAATTTTGCAATACATGAAATGATTACATGTTTAGCACTTTGGCTATGCATGATGGAAACTTCAAAGCTAAGAAAAATTATGAAAAAGAGATATCTTGGTATGCCTTACTCAATGGTAGCAAGTTTTAGTTTTCATTGCATTTGAAACAACCCTGAGGAGTATGATTATTTAGTAAAATGTCCTTTAGTTATTTTCCATGAACTTAGTATATTTTGGAACTTTGTAGATTGTCAAACATTTTTTATTGGATTTACCTTTAACACTGGTGTTGGAAATGAAGTTTGTTTGTAGTTATAGGGATAGACAAGGAAATTTTATCTCTTACTTCTATGAATTTCTTTATTGCAACTGTTGTTTGACTTTGTCATGCATTTTTTTATAGGTTAGGTTTATTTTTCATCATTAGTTTTGTAACGAGTAGATATATGTGAAGACATTTTTTGGAAAGAGTTAGGGATTTAATTGACAATGATTGACAATTTGAAAGTCAAGATTCAACATTAAAATTTGTTAGAAATAAATTGGAGGATGGATGGGTCTTAATTGGTTAACCATACAAAATCATTTTATTCTTTATTTTCTACCTTGTTTTTGAGGTGGTTTACAAAGTTTTATTGACATTTTGAGTAGAAAAACTATTATTTTGAGGTGGAGAGTTGGGACACCATTGATAATGTCAAGGTAAATATTTGACATGAAGGAATACATTTTACATAGTGATGTTTATGCTTTCTAGCAAGCAACTAGAGGATGGTTGTCTCTTAGGTCGTTATAACATCTAAAATTAATCAACTCTTCACTTTATTTTGTGTTTGAGAGAAATTTTCATGAGATCGTCAGATATTTCTCTTTGTTAGAAATCAATGATAAGATGATAGAATTGTGGCCAAATATAATATTTAGGACAACCTATTCTACTTATTTTCCTTCATCTGAAAGGGGTTAAGAGGCAAAAAAATGTTTAATCTATTTCATTTCCCTGTGGGGACACCAATCCTCTGTAAGCACCAAATTATAGTAATTGTTGGCTCCAACATGAACCGAGCCTTCAATACACCAGAAAATGGACTTCAAATCAAGCCTGAACTAGATCTTCAAAGGCTAAACTCAACCCTAAACTTGGCCTTCAAACAATAGAGCATATCCTCTGAAACTTATATTTCAAACTACATAACTCATTCCTTTAAAATTGTCTTTAAAAGCTAAAATATTGAAAACTAAAATTTGTTAGAAAGCAATTGGAGGATGGATGGGCCTTAATTTATTAACCATCCAAGACCATTTTATGCTTTATATTTTACTTCATCTTAGAGGTGGGTTACAAAGATTTAGTGATATTTTGAGTAGCAAAACCATAATTTTGAGGTGGAGAGCTCAGACACCATTGATAATGTCAAGGAAAATATTTGACATGAGGGAATACATTTTTCCTAGTGATCTTTAATCTTTCTAGCAAGCAACTGGAGGATGGTTGTCTCTTAGGTCATTATACCATCTAAAATTAATCAACTCTTCACATGGTTTTGTGTTTGAGAGATATTTTCTTGAGATCTTCAAAGATTTATCTTTGTTAGAAAGATGTGATAAAATGATATCATTGGGGCCAAGAATAATATTTGGAGAAATCTATTCTACTTCCTTTCTTTCATCTACAATGGGTTAAGAGTTGAAACAATGTTTCATCTATTTCATTCTCTTGTGAGGACACCAATCCTTTGTAAGCAAAAAATTACAGTAATTGTTGGCTCCAACATGAATTGAGACTTTAATACACTAGAACATGGACTTCAAATCAAGCCCAAACTATATCTTCAAAGACAAAACTCAACCATGAACTTGGCCTTCAAGCAACAGAGCGTGTCCTCTAAAACTCAACTTTCAAACCACATAAGTCACTCCCTTAAACTCGTCTTTCAAAAAAAAAATATTCATCCCTGAAAAAAAGAACTCAAACATTTGAAAAAATCTCCCCAAGATCAATGCGAAAACACCTTCAAAATAATGTGCCAAAAACCTTCCATAGAAAACTGCATGAACTCAAATTCACTTCATTTATTCTTAGTTCATGAGGTATGAATTTCAGACCTACTCCCTAGCTCTCCTAAAACAATAACAAAATAATTGAGTCGGGTTTTTAGGTATGCTCATTCTCACATATATTTATGTGTGTTTGGATGCTAGGTTAGGGCTATCTTGTTGTAATGTACAATGAATATTAAAACATTCATTTCTCCTAAACCATGAGGATTTAGATAAAGTTTCATATACTGTTGGAAATGTATTGGAATAAGATTTCTAACCATATATCTTATGCTACCATTTGATCTAGGTAATTGGATAAAATATGCCTTCAAATATAGGGTGTCCAAATGGGGCCTACTTCTACTTTGGTTGGGTCATATTAAAAAATATTTCATATCTCCTCATTCCTATGGAATTAGAGGGAGTGCCATACAACATTGGTAATGTATCATAATATGTTATTTGACTATTTAAATTCCTCTTTCACTTGGATGAGCCTTGATGTCAATAACAACCACTTTCAACACTCACAACTTCTAACCCAAGAAAAAGTAGAATGTTGTGTTGTATATGCATTTTGATGTTCATATGAGTGAGGCTGTAATAGGTCTAGTTTGTTGGTTATTGTATTGCAAATGCCCATTACATTAAATTTCAAATTTTAGTGGAACGGGATTATCAGTGTTCATGTTCCAATATTCTTTCTTCCATTTGGATGCTTCCTCTTGATGGGGATTATATTTGTTATAATTCTGGACCCCCATTACAAGAAACTTGTCTACCGTAACACACAAAACAATATTATTCATCATGATTTGGGCTTTATTCCCTCCATCACAAGTTCAAATACCTTAGTTGCACTATGATATGTGACCAGAACTATCGGTTATCGAAAACTTTCGCTACACAATGCAATCATTTTTCTCGATTTTACATTTCCACATTAAGAATTGAAACCATTGAATCATTTTCATATGAACATCCATTAGATGGTTTTTTAAGCACCGTTTCTAATGTTCCAGTGGTGACAAGGTCGATGACCGGTGCGGGGTTGAATCTTGCTGACCCATTGTTGACTGCATAAACCACTACATATTTTTCTTGGTGCTAACCAATTTTTTTGGAAATGTAACTTATACATCGTCCCACTGTTATGAATTCTAGTTGTTGTATAACACGTGTGTCATTAAATTATTTTTGTTCATGGTGTATTTTGGGGCCGACCATTGACCGTCCCGTGTAGGTCCAACCCTTGTTGACCTTGTGTGATGTTACATTTTGTGGTTGATTGAGACTGTGACCATAAAATCTGGGTAGGTCCTTTCTTTGTGACCACCCAAAAGAATTTGAACTGCTTGGTCACATACCTAATTGGTCATTCCATGGGTACCATGTGGCACTACCTGATTGTGCCATATGGTCACTTGCCATTGGGCCACAAAGCACAATCACCTACACATGTCACAACTTTTGTCTCTGCCTGATCCAAATCTCTTCAGTTACCAAAATTAACCAAAATATTTTACTTCTGTGATGTTAGCAGAATTGCGTTCAAAAGAATAAATATGTCAAACGACTATAAAAATTTTCCCTTTTCGACAGCATCTGTTATGAAACGAACTCACAAAAATATAGAAAAGATAGAAGAATGCCTTATAAATAAGCCTCTTCAAGAGGGAAACCTACTTTACATTACAAAAACGAACAATTCTTAGATGATACAAATGACAAGACCTCCTTTCTATATATAGAAGTCTAAGGGGTTATAGTATAATCATAGCTGACATAACAATAATAATGTGAGGGCACAATAATAACAATAGCGGGCTTTTATGGGGGATACTAATAAAAATATAGGCACTACATGGGAACAACAATATAATAAGGGGGTTGTAATAATAATAATACGGGGTTACACTAGTAGTATAGGGACCCAACATGCCCCCTCCTTCAAAAATTGTTGTCCTCAATGCTTGAGTAGTTCTTGATGCTTCTATATAAAATTCTTGTCCTCCCATGTGAAATCTTTAGCGGGTAAGTTCTTCCACTTGATCAGATACTCTGAAATTGATTGATTTTGTAGCTGTCAGGTTTTATTTCCTATGACTGCTCCAAGTTCCAAAATGGTTTTTCCTTCCTCATCAAGTTCTAGCAATATGGTTTTAACTGGGATCTTTTGCAACTTTTGAATGAGTGGCCACACTTCTTCGTCCTTCTTGCATTCATACCTTGTTTCTTTTATCCAATCTAGTTGGATAATAGAAATGGCACACAAAAGTGCTTCCATATCCTCATCCTTTCTTGAGATTGCATATGCCACAACATTTTGCTTCCCTCTTTTGTAGTTGATTTCAAAGTCATAACCGAACATCTTTGTGACACATTTTTGTTGCTCTTCAAAGGATAATATTTTTTCTAAAATGTATTTAATACTATCATGATCCATTTTTACCTTGAAGTGTCTTCCAATTAGGTAAGGTCACCATTTCTTAAGTGTGTGTAGTATTGCCAACATTTCCTTCTCATAAATAGCTTTCTTGAGGGACATTTGTTTGTATGTATATAACCATAAAAATACCCAATCGCCTACATCAAAACTTATTTCATTGTCATGTTGATGTGCCTATTGTTTCATTCGATTCTGCACCAAAGTGGTGTTATCCTTTGAAAGTTGGAGAACTTGTTGTTGATGCTCATTGTGATCTTTCACTGCTTGAATCTTTTTCTTTTTGATATATCTTCTATATTGAGAGTTTTAGGAGTGGTAATTTCTTATAATGCATTACAAGATATGGTCGGATTCATTTCTTCATGCTCTATGTGATCTTTCACTTCTTAAACATTTTTCTTCTTGATATGTCCTTCTATCTTTTGAGATTGAGGAGTGGTAACTCCTGCCATTGCATTACATGATGTGGTTGAATTCATTTATTCTTTCTTGATATGGGTTTTCACTTATTGAACCTTTTTCTTCTTGATATGTTCTTCTATATTAAGATTTTGAGGAGTAGTAATTATTTCCAATGCTTTACAAGATGTGGTCGAATTCATTTCTTCTTTCTCTGGGGTTAGTTCCTGGTGTATGTGCTCTTATTTTGAAGTTTCTTGATCCTTTTCTTCCTCCTCTCCACAATCGATGTAAAATAATTTCTTCTCAGCACACTTATGACCTTTAATGTATTTTTTATCACAATTGTAACAAAGCCCTTTTTCACTTTTTTCTTCCAATTGTTGTGGTGTAACCCTTGTAGGTTGTGGAAGGCTATGAGAAACAAAACTTAAATCTTTATAGTTGTGAGGGGTAGACTTCCTTGTTGCCATAATTTTTCTTTACACTTTGTAACAAATCCCTTTTTCTCTTTTTTCGTCCAATTGTAGTGGTGTTGCTCTAAAGAAGGTGTTACTTTTTGTATCCTCATAATGTGCTATAATTTCCTTCGTGAAAATTGACAATGTAACAAGTGATTTAGGAGAACAAAGCCCTTTATACCATAAAAATTGATCTTGTTCTAAATATGATGATGCAATACATACCTTTTGTAAAAGTGGTACACCATTTAATCAAAATATTTCGCCATTTGTAGTATCCAATTTACCGGATCCTTTCCATCAAGCTTTGTCATCTCAATTTTTCATGATTTTAGGATCTTAATATTGAAATGACTGTAACTCTCTAATTTCAGATCTCCAAGTTCTGAAATTTCTTCATGTGGTATCCCTCTGATTTCTCTTTTGAACCCCACAAGTTTGACTAGAATTTGAATATCCAAGAAAGAGTTATGCTAAATCTTCCACGGTGACTTGATTATAGACTAGTTCAGTAGAGAAAACTTGCATGACTTTCCATGTCTCACTGTTTCGACCTTAGTACTTGAAACTAATATAAAGAAAACTAAAGGAAGTCCTCTTTCTCAAACTTCTTACACAATTTCAATCTGATGCTCAGAACAAAGTTTATGACGATTTTCCCCTGGTCATTTATTTGGAATGTAATTTGGGAGTTTGCATAAACCCTAACTTCCTCAGCTTATATCTCCAAAAATAAAGCGAGACAATATCTGAAATTTATATGAGTGTTTCAGGGCAATTTCTTTTCAAATGAGTTTTTTTTTTAGATTCTGAAACATCGCAGAAAAGAAGTTATAGAAAAAATTCCATGCTGACTTGTTTTGGAGAAGTGTAACCCTAGAATCTGAAGCTCTGATACGAAATGTTATGTAACCAACACACAAAAAGATAGAAAAGATAAATGAACATATTAGAAATAAGTCTCTTTGAGGGGGAAACCTCCTTTACATTACAAAAATGAACAATTCTTATATGACACAAATGACAAGACCTCTTTTCTATATATAAGAGTCTAGGGGGTCATAATATAATTAGAGCCAACATAACAATAATAATGTAAGGGTACAATAATAACAATAGTGGGATTTTATGGGGCACAATTATAGCAATATGGAGACTACATGGGCACAACAATATAATAAGGGGGTTGTACTAATAACAATAAGGGGTTACACTAGTAGCATAGGGACCTAACACTATCAAATTTTGGACCCTCAGCCATCTTGAAAATTCCCTCAATGGTTTCTTCCCGAAGATGGCCAAACAATATGTTGCTTTGATGCACATTTTGAGCAAAGTATTCCACTCACTCCTAAATTATATGAAAAATGACTATAAACTGGGCATGATTCCGACATTTTCAAAAATCAACCACCAAGGGAATCTTTTAGATTGCACAAGATTATTCAAATATTCCTTGATGCTAGACACCTGAATTTCTTCTACTTAGATGGATATTCTGACTTCGTGGTTCAATTCTTGGTGATAAAACATGAAAAAATTTCTATAAGCTTGTCACATTCTCACACTAGCCTCTCTAGCCCTCTAAGGGAATCATTTTTGCATTAATTGATTCCTCCACTTTGGATTCCACATCCGTATTTGCTCATGGCTCCACTATGGTCATGGTTTCATCGCTTAGCATTCCACCCTCAGCCTCCTCTCTAATCCACCACCTTTCCCCCATTGAATTCAAGTTTATATATTTGTTTTTGAGGGTGAGTCTACCGATGGTGGCCTAACTGCCACTATATATATATATATATATATATATAGTTGATATTGTTTGGAACTTCGATAGGGGGTGGTGGGGTTTGATTTCTTCCCACCCCAACATTAATACATTTTGATGTGATATGACCGATGGCGTGGGCGAGTCTGGCAGGCCTAACCTGTCCCACATATATTTTTAATATTTTTTGTTTTCTTAAAACAAATTGGCTCTTTTTTACTTTGTCAAGAATAATGGTTATTAGAAAACTTAACCATTTGGAAAATTCATTGATTCCCGATGGTCGAATTCCATCCACTGGGTTCTTGTGAAGTTGTTGCCTCCTTAAGTCTACACTTGGCCAAGTTTGACTAAAACATTAACTGCAAATATCTGAAGCATACGAACTCAGATGTGAGTGTTGTTCACACCATTATAATTAGGGAAATGGAATCTATGATTTTATCATGTTTTCATTTCAATCCAATGATTTTCATTTTTAAGCTATTCCAAGCCACTTATAAATTCTAAATGTCTCTAGAGACAGGTGGATTACTCCCATTTCAGCTACTCATCGGCTTGCTATGTCAGTGCCTAGTTAGTGCCCATCTATTTTTCTATCACTGTATCATCATCCACATCATTGCTTAGTTGGGTTGCCATGTCAGTGTACAATCTATTACATCAACTCAATCTCTATGTCAATTCCCAATTTCGTTTCCATGTTAGTGTACAATATGCCACATTAATACCTAGTTGCCCTACCATGTCATCTTGCTGATGTCATCTCCTGCAACGTGAACTTGCCATGTCACTTATATGGATTTCCATGTGGTAGTCAAACTTTGACTTTGACTTTGTAATTTTTTTCCCAAAAACTTTGACTATCAATAACTTCTGCATACGAGATTGAATTGAGGTGTCGTTCACATCGTTGGAATCAAGATGACAAGTTCTTTGATTTGATGCCAGTTTCAAAATAATTTTAGCACTTTGATTATTGAGCCACTAGGGATCCATTTGGATTATTCCTCCACACTAAGGAGATTTTTTTCCTCTAAAATCATAAAAATGATTGCAATCTCCATCCGCAACATATGCCTCTGACAGTCCACCTTACCTTTCCTTCACCTTTGTACTTTGGAAATTGGAAGTATGAAATTGATACATGTAGCCATATGAAAAATTGTAGCTACTCATACATGTCAACTTACAAAACCCAAAAAAAATCCATACCTTCCAAGAGTTTATAACACACTCATGGTAAAGTTTACATTGATTTACAACATAAATCAAAACCCATGCTATCTAGCCAAAATGCCTAAATATCATTATGTTGCATACACAAGTGATGTTACCAATTCATCACTTTTACAAATAATTTTGGAACATGTGATTTAAAATGGTGGCCTTCAAAAGCTACTTAAAAAGGCTTCCAATTCGAGATGTAGCTTCTTGGAGTACATATTTGAGTGGATCTCTCAACACATGGCTCTATGATGCCCATCCTTGTTACAGTGGTTGCATTGGATCTTATTCCTCCATAATTTCTCAGCCTTCCTTTTCTCTTAATGTGGAAAAGGGTCTTCATGTCTTGGCTTCTTCTTGGTTGCCATTCTTTTCCAACACTTGGAGGCAACATGATTATTAAAACCATAAAATGTACATGGTTTTCAATGCCATAAATTTTTCCTAACATTTCTAGTTTGTTCATAATTGAAAGGAACTCTACAATACATGTGTGGATCATACCACTTAGGCTCTTCCTTGTTGTAATTTTGAGAAGGATATTTCTACCATTTTTTTCTCCTCGATCTCTTGTTGGAGGTATCATTAATGCAAAAAAGTGTGCCACCCTTCCTCTTAGTTGGTATTGGAGATATCTTAGATTATTTGTTTGAGTAACCCCTTGCTTTTGATGCCTTCAACCATTCTCCTTAAATAGACCCAAATCTTGCAAATTGAGGCCTTCTTACAACCTTGCATGCTTGTAATTCCTTGGCCATTAATAACGTCTTCCTCCTTTATACCCCGTCTTGGTGAGAAGTTTCATGTCGGTCCCTGAAATAGGTATCTCAATGCTTCAAATAGAAGTAACATCATGAGAGTTAGTAATTTACTTTACCATTAACTTTGTTGGTTATAGTTGATCATCTTATTTGGCCATATATCCTTTTGTAGTGGAACATTCTCCCAATTGTCCCTCTACAGCTTGCTCCAACATGAGCCTCAATTTCTGCTTCTCTTTCTCAACATCTTGTAGAAGCCTTGTAAGCTATACCTTATCTTCTTAAATGCAGTGGTTAATCTATTCCAACTCTTGAAGTACTTCTCACTCCAACCCTTTGCCCATTATGACATTCTCAATCCCTGGAAAAATGGTCAAACCACTCTCATACCACTTGATATTCATATTTTTTAGAATACTTTCTTAAACAAAAAGGTTCATTGAATGAACTTACTAACACTTATATTTTCTTGCGAAACATGAGAAAGAACATACTTTAAACAATTTTTCACCAATCCATCAAAATAATCAAGAAGTAGTTAATAAAAAGGAAAGTATAATACAAGACATGATAATGGATTTCCTCCAGTCTAGACTACGTCTCTAGGCCCTCGATCAATAGTCGGGTGGCCGCTTCATTGATCTCAACAAAAGATAATGAGTACATGGTAGATCTTCATCAACATAAGGATGGATCTCTCATCTTGTGCGAAATATCTCTCCTATAAAGAGACGTTCTCCTACAAATAACTCTCACTAACTAAGACGTTCTCTTTTGATAAGAAAAATAAATTACTTCTCATACAGGTGGCATAAAATAGAGACTCTCACATAACTAAAAATAAGTCCTCTTGAATTTGCTGGTCAAATTCAAATCATACTCATAATCATCATAGTATTCTCCCAAATATGATATCAAATATTGTAAACATTACTACTTTATGATCAAGTGTCAATGTTCCCCTCTTTCAGCACTACACCGCCTTGGTTTTCATGCAAAGGCTAAAGAAATGAATTTCTTTCAAGAATGTAGATCTTTCTTCCATGCTACAGCATACAAAGATCATCAGAACCTAAAAATCTAGATTGATCCTTTCACTGAAGGAAAAACAAGTGAAAGGCCATAATGCATCATTATGCCTGCCAATTTGACGATGGCCTAAAAATTTGATACTCAAATTCCAGAAAAGACTATGCCATCGAAATCCTTATGAAAAATCACTTCAGATGAGTATAAATTTGACTCCATTCTCACCTCCATATCTTCGCTGCAAAAAAAAAGGCCATAATGTATCATTATACCTCCCAAAATGACGATGGCATTAGAATATACTGCTCAAATGAAAAAACAAATTATGTCATCTTGATCCTTATGAAAAACCAGTTCAGATGATTATAAAATTGTCCCCATCTTGACATTTTTAATTCCAAGCCTCCAAGGAATCTTTTAGATTCCAAAAAGATTCCTCCTGCGTCAAGGTTCCACACTTAAGGTTCTAAAGGGTCAAGGTTATGCCCCTAGTTCAAGGTTTTGTTGTCAAGTTCCACATGTTCATAGTTCCATTGGTTTTTGTTCGTATTCACAGTTCAATACAACACACAACTCCATTGTCAGACCACCGTTACCTGTTGGAATGAAAATTCCTTTTATTATATCCACTCGCAGGTAGACATATCAATGCCCAACCTGCAAGCAACCTACAAGCTTATTGTGTTGTTAACTCTGTATTTGTATTGTTGACGCGACGAGGGTCCAGCATTCAATACCCACCCGTTCCAACTTTGTAACCAAATGCCACCTTTAGAATCACCCCAATCGCCACAAAAATATTTTTGGCATGAGCATGGGAAAAATAATCTTTTGAAGTGTCATCTTATATGCCATTTTCATTTGAGAACATTTTCATTTTCATGTGAAGGGTAATGTGCATGTATTATAACCATGCATATATGTGTTTTGGATATAGTTCAAAATGCAAAATATTTGATAAATACTAATTTTTTTATGTTGCATAATTATTGAAAGGACATGAGAAACACCTATATGAAAGTTAAATTATTATTTAAATAAATTATATTTTTTTTTACAGGCTAGGAAGAAACTAAGATGGTGGCAACTCTAACGTTGAATGGATGAATAATTTTCCGAATGGGATTCTATTGGTAGAATCGTATGACTATATGCACCTACCAACTTAAGTGGAAACATTGCTTCCTTTTTTGGATTTGTCTTTTTATTATATAGTCAATTTAGTAAGAGGCAAAAAACTCAACTGGATATGGTGTATGTACCATTTTACAAACTACATTTGTCAGAGTGTAATATTTCTTGTTGGACAAAATATCATATTTTTTTTTCATTCCACGTGTGAAGAACAAGTTTATCTCTCATTTCTATTATATTGGCTTTATTTAACATTGTGTATGTACTATTTTACAAATTATGTTGGATAAAATGCCATTATAAATTAATAAGAACAAGTATATCTCTCATTTCTATTATATTGGCTTTATTTAACATTGTGTATGTACTATTTTACAAATTATGTTGGATAAAATGCCATTATAAATTAATATGGCACAATTCTGTTATCGTTTTTAATTGGACACATGAAGAATAATTCAGTGCTTCATTTTTATTATATTATTAATTTAATATGCAACAAATAGTTAGTTTAATATAATTTATGTACCATTTTATAAATTATATTACCTATAAAGGATATGTTTTACATTCGACAAAATGTTCTTAGACCTTATAATTTCATAATTCTTGTTATATATATATATACACACCAAATTGATGTATGATATCACCTCCTCTGTGTGAAAAAGGACCTACCTTCGCATCACAATTTGATTCCTAAAAGCTCTGAAGGTTTACAAACTCCCCCTCTAGATTTAAACATGTGGTCTCATATGAGGAAGCACATGTTCTTAACAGTTAAACCCGTTCAATCTATAAGCCTCCCATTTTGATAAAAATCTTACAACAAGACTACAAGGTTTCAAGTCAAATACGTAACTCTCGTAAGATGATTTTAGAATTACCCAAATGGCCAAAAAATATTTTTTACATGAGAATGGGAAAAATAATCTTTTGGAAGTGTCATCTTGTATGCCATTTTCATTTCAGATCATTTTCATTAAGATGGTTTTAGAATTACCCAAATGGCCAAACAATATTTTTTGCATGAGAATGGGAAAAATAATCTTTTGGAAGTGTCATCTTGTATGCCATTTTCGTTTGAGATCATTTTCATTTTCATGTTAAGGGTAATGTGAATATATTATCACCATGCATATATTTATTTTGGATATTGTTGTTCAAAATGCAAAATATTTGATAAATACTACTTTATGTTGCATAATTATTGGAGGAACCTCATAAACACCTATATGAATGTTAAATTATATTATTTAAATAAATTATATTTTTCTTTTATGAGCTAATCAGAGCCTAAGATGAAGTCAACTCTAAAGTTGAATGGAAGAACAATTTTCCCACTAATGGGATTCTATTAGTAGAATTCTATGACACTCGAAACATTGCTTTGTTATCTCAATTTGTCTTTCATTTTTATTATATAGTAAATTTAATAAGAGGCAAAAACTCGATTGAATATGGCTTATGTACCATTTTACAAATTATATTTGTTAGAGTGTGATATTTCATGTTGGACAAAATGTCTGATTTTTTGTTTTTTTTTTTCATTGGACATCTAAAGAATACATATGACTTTCATTTTTATTATATTTCCTTTATTAAACATTGTGTATGTACTATTTTACAAATTAAGTTGGATCAAATGCACTTATACACTAAAATGACATAGTTCTATTATGTTATTTTTTTTTATTAGACATATGAAGAATAATTAGGTCTTTCATTTTTATTATATTATGAATTTAATATGCAACAAATAGCTAATTTAATGTAGTGGGTGTATATTTTATAAATTATGTTATTTATAAAGGATATGTTTTACATTGGAAAAAATGTTCTTATACATTAAAATTTCATCAATATTGTTATATATATGTATATATATTAGTATATGTGAAGAATAATTACTAATAGTGTATACATTAAATTGATTGTGATACTTGTATGTTTGCATTGTGTATGTTGAAACACTGTAAACACATAACATTTCTCTTCAAGTGTAAATCTACTAGCACCGGTGGGATCACCACCTTTTTTCCTTAAAATAAGCTTTCGTCAATTTATTCATGAAATGGTTTGATTGAATTAATATTTTCTTAATGTAGTGAATGATTCATTTTCATTTGTTTAAAATTTTCTATTTTATAATGGCTAAGTTCTATATTATATAAAAATTTGTTCTGATAACAATTAAAAGAGCTCCTCTTTGCTTCGAGATTATAATCTCTACTAACAGGGTTAACCACGCGAAGGTGGAAGCTTAAAAATAATTTATAATTATGATTTGTTGTAAATGTTCCAATTAACTTTTTAATGCTTCAATGGAAAATGTAAAAAAAAATAAAAAAAATAAAAAATAAAAAAATAAAAATAAATTAAAAATAAAATAAATAAAAATGTTAAAATATGCAGAAAAAAAAAAAAAAAAAAAAAAAAAAAAAAAAAAAAAAAAAAAAAAAAAAAAATAAAATAAAAATAAAAAAAAAAAATAAAAAAATAAAAAAAATAAAAAAAAAATAAAGTAAAAAAATAAAAAAAATAAATAAAAAATAAAAAAAAAAATTAAAAAATAAAAAAAATAAATAAATAAAAAATAAGATAATAATAAATAAAGTAAAAATAAAAGTTAAAAATATGCAGAAAAAAAAAAATAAATAAAAAATTAATAAATAAATAAATAAAATTAAAAATGTAAAAATAAAATTAAAAATTAAAAATTAAAAATTAAAAAAAAATTAAAAAAATTAAAAATTTAAAAATTAAAAAAAAATAAAAAAAATAATAAAAAATAAAAAAATAAAAAATAAAATAAAAATAATATAAAATAAAAATAAATAAAAATACATTTTTAAAAACAAGCAGAAAAATTAAAAATCTTGAATTATAAGTAAAATTCAATATAATAAATAAACATTAAAATATAATACAATAAAACTATGAGACTTAAGCTAATCATTTATTGACAAAGCACATGCATTTATTGACAAAACAATTATAAACCTACTTGAGCAATTTCAAAAGCAGTGGAATATAAAACGTAAACACATACATTAACCAGCAGATATTGACAAAACAATTCTCACATTTATATGCAATCTCAAATGCAATGGAATATAAAATGTAAGCACATACATTGACAAAACAGTTCTCACTTCTATATGCGATTTCAATTAACACACAAAACTAAAATTTAGATTAAGATATATATAATTTTAAATTTTTAAATATTAAACACACAATATATAAATTAAAATTTGCATTATGAGTACACATTGAAATTCATAATTCAAGACAACAAAAACATGATTGCAATTTCAAACAATACTCAAAATTCAAATTTAAATAAGGAAATATACAATTTTGAATTTTTAAATATTAGACACAAATACAAATTCAAATAGGAAAACACATTTTTTACAATCCCAAATAAGGAAACACACATCAGAGAATTTCAAGTCAATACTAAAACTAACACTCAAATATTAAATAAACAAACACACAATATACAAAATAAAACATACATTTTATATACAAACTCAAATTTAGGCTGTGAAATTATTACAATCACAATTCAGTACAACAAACACATAATTACAATTTCAAGCCACAAACATTACAAATATTCATAAATAAATATCCACAAGCTCACTCACACATATATATTGAAGTTCTAATAAAAAGAGATACAGAGTACAAGTTCAAATAAATAAACACTCAATATACAAATTCAACTAAACACACAACATACAATTTCAAAGAACTAATTGTGCATTAGACAATTTCAAGTCAATAAAATAAAACACTCAGACATGATTATGCAACTTTAAGAAAAAAATAAACAGACAATATACAAATTAAAATCTGCATTATGCATACACATTCAAATTCATCAATACAACAAAAACACATGATTGCAACTTCAAACAACACACAAAATTAAAATTAAAATATGGAAATATAAATGTTTTTGAATTTTTAAGTATTAGAGACAAAATACAAATTGAAATAGAAGAACACATACTTTACAATTCCAAATAAGGAAACACAAATCGGACAATTTCGAGTCAATACAAAAATAAACACTCAAATATTAAATAAGAAAACACACAATATACAGAGGACAAACACAAAATTCAAATTTAAATATGGAAATATACATTTTTTAAAATTTTTAAGTATTAGACACAAAATACAAATTGAAATAGAAGAACACATACTTTACAATTCCAAATAAGGAAGCACAAATCAGAGAATTTCGAGTCAATACAAAAATAAATACTCAAATATTAAATAAGAAAACACATAATATACAAAGGAGAAGTTCAAATAAACAAACACACAATACACAAATTCAACTAAACACACAACATACACTTTCAAATAACTAATTAGGTATCATACAATTTCAAGTCAGTAAAAGAAAACACTCCAATATGCTTATCGAACTTTAAGAAAAAATGAACTCACAATATACAAATTAAAATCTGCACTATGCATACACATTCAAATTCATAATTCAATACAACAAAAACACATGATTACAATTTCAAACAACACAAAATTTAAATTTAAATAAGGAAACATACAATTTCAAATTTTTAAATATTAGACACAAAATACAAATTCAAATAGAAGAACACATATTTTACAATTCCAAATAAGAAAACACACAATATACAAAGTAAAATATACAATTTATATACAAATTCAAATTTATGTTTTGAAATTAATTACAATCACAATTCAATACAACAAACACACAATTGCAATTTCAACCCACATGCAATGCAAATATTCATAAATAAGCATTCACACACATATATATATATGTAATTTGAAATAAAGAAACATATAGAGTACAAGTTCAAATAAACAATCACACAATATACAAATTAAAATCTACATTATATTATGCATATACGTTCAAATTCATAATTCAATACAACAAACACATGAATACAATTTCAAATTACATACACATATTCATAAATAATCATTCATACAACCATTCACATACATATGGAATTTGAATTAAATAAAAATACAAAATACAACTCCAAATAAGCAAACAAACAATATACAGTTTTGTGTTGAAATACAAAAGAAAATAATCATTGTCAAAACCACTCACATATATATTCGATTTCAAACAGGCAAACACACAATTCCACTAACAAGGCAAACACACAATTCCACTAACCCACGCACATACAATTTAAAATGATGAAAGAAATATGGTACAATTTCAATTCAAAATATCAACATAAATACATAAAACATTTTCAAAATCACAAACATATATATACCATTTCAAAGAAGTAAATATATAAGAAATGGATTTATATATACTTATTCTCTCATTAGATTATATAAAAAATTACAATACAAAAGGCTTTAAAAATCAATGAAAAGAAAAACAAACAAAAAAGCACCAATATGAATGGTTTTTTAATTAGAGAGATATTTAGTGTTTTCCAATACATTGTGGAAGGTTGTGTAATTTGTATTTGGGTAAAATATTTTAAGTTTTTTTAATTATAAGTGTGTTTTTGGTTAAATGCAATTGTAATAAGTGTTGTAATATAAATGGATGATCATGGAAGTGTAATATGACCTTCTTCAAATGTAAATGGTGTAAAGTAAATGCATCTTAAAAAAATGTGTTGTGACTATGAGTTGAAAGAAAAGTAATCAACACAAACAAAAATAACTACACTACTCAAAGAAAAATAGAGCCCATCCTCCTTAGCAGTTGTAAGGAGTTTAGCCCCTTCCATAAAAAAAATATCTTCTCTTACAATATTTAAAGAAAGAAAAAAAATAATATATAACTACATCAATATTTATTTTGGGCAAAACTCTTTTTGCATGTAGTACCATACAAGTATTAGAGAAAAACCATATATTTTTAATAAGATATAACAAAAATTATCAACTTCTCTTAAATATAAAAAGAATGATCATTTCTATCACATATTTAAATAATGAAAAGAAATATGAATTTACTTTCCTTCACATTTTTTTCTAAAAGTATAAGTCATTTCTGGAAACAACTCCTAAAAAAATACCCATAAAAAAA
>APFE030426152.1:0-12462 GCA_000404065.3 Pinus taeda | reverse complement strand
TTATCTCCCCAGTTTTCTTTCTTGTAGGTACAAGGTTAGAAATCCATTCAGAAAATCTTATAGGTGCAATGATTCCAGCTTCATACATTCGTTTTACTTACTTTTCAATTAGGGGAAGAAGGACTGGATTCACTCTTCTCAATTTTTGTTTAAAGGGTTTCTGGTTTTCTTTCAAGGGTATTGTGTGCAGGATAACTGTGGTATCATATGATTTAAGGTCCTCATAACTCCAGGCAAACACATCTTGAAACTCTTTGAACAGTTTAATATATTATGATTTCTTATCAGGAGGTAAGGTTCTAGAAAGCTTGACCATTTTGGGATTTTTCAGTGTGCCCAATATTACACTCCTCAAGTTATTGTTGCATTGATGGGTTGCATCTTTGGTTTTTAGGGAGATCATTTGAATCAAAAATGTCTTCTAAAGGATAAGACCTGTGGGCAAGAAATTATCCTTTAGTTGAATTACTTCAGTTTCTTCTTCAATAATTTCATCAAGATCTGCTAGTTTTAGCTTCTGTAAATTTGCGGAGTCAAAGGTTGTAGGATGTAATATCAGATCTGTTGTTTCAGTTGATATACTTGTGTCCAGTTCATCAATTTGGTGTTGATCATCCCTAATGCTTGTGTCTATGTTTAAGTTTGAGAATTCCTCCTTCATGGTCAAAAAATTATTTATCTAGGTATCATTCTCAAACACTTGCCAGTTATTTACATTGTCTGGGACATAAGGCCTATGTTTAATCTCAGCAGTAAACTGGTGGTTAGGCCCAAAATGAAGTTTACAGGTGCTTGCAAAAGTTTCCAAACTATGAGCATGCAAGTTGTGGCTTCTAGGTATTTTGGTGAGCTGATATTCCAAGAAGCTGTTGAGCAATTCTGTTACTGCTATCCTATAAGACCTTAGCCTGGGGTCATTTGTGACCAAAGTTCCCTTTATCTGTTGTATAATTAGGTCTGAATCACCCAATATGGAAACTTTGGTCACTCCAAGACTCTTAATCAGTTTGAGACCTAGCAAAAGGGCTTCATACTCAACCATGTTATTTGTACATCTGAAGTTAATCCTATATGCATGACCCAAAGCATGGTCATTTTGAGTATTGTGTATCGAAACCCCTGCTCCTACTCCTAGCTTGTTTACTGACCCATCAAATTCTAAAGACCACAAGATCTCTTGATCAATGTTTCTTTCCATGGATTTACCGATTTTTTCAGTGGTCTGGTCTAGTTTTGGTGATTCTTGTAATATATTAACAGCCTGTGTTGGTTTGATCACATCCGATCTTTTGATCTTGAGCAGTAGACTGTTCATTCATGTGCCTGCTTTCTGTTGTTTTTAGGAGCTTGACCTCAGTTTTGGGACACATATCAGCATTGTACAGTATGAATGAGTCCATGTCTGAATGAATGGAGTAGATTGGGAAGTTTTGGGGCTTCTCCTGACTGCTGACCACATATTTCATCAGTGTTTCTCGGTACAATCTCTTTGGCTGGCCAAAGACTGAAATTGTGGCATACGACATGTCTAGTTGCAGATATCCTTGGAGTTTGGTGCTCCATGATCTTGATAAGAGCATACCATATTTAGGTGGAATGTCAGCTACTACCACATCCATTAAAATTGTTTTGGCTGGATATTGGACTAGGGATACACAAAGGTCTTTAATCAGGCCTAAACATCTCACCTAGCTGGAATCAAATGAAAACAAATCTTTATGGGGTCTGGTGATGTCTAGGTTAAGTTTTTCCATTACTGATTTGGGAATTAGGTTATGAGAGGCCCCTGAATCAAACATGGCATTGTGTAGCACCTTGTCATGGATGTTTAGGCTTACATAAAATGGAGGGGTACCTGCATCCACTGATTTTCCATCGACTTCTGAGCCAAAAATCAGCTCTGGTTCATCATCCAGAATATTAACTACATCCCTATTTTCTGGTAATTGTAATGATCTATTGATTTGTTGTCTGAAGACCTCATGTTTGGCTAGTTCAGAAAGAGGAATTTCTATTTTCAGTTTACCAATTTTTGTCTCAAGATTGAAAGGCTTTTCCATCTGAACTTTTACATTGTGAGCAGCAAGTTTTTCCTTCTCTGCTGAATTTTGGGTGACCTTGTCCTAATAAGGTACATTGTTTTGGGGTAAGCTTGAATTGGGTCTGTTTTCTAGAGGTCTGCCCAAGATTTCTGTTGGAAGAAATGGTGTAGATGTAGTTTTTACTGGAGGATGTACATCAGATACATCTTCCACTGTGACCTCCCTTTGGAGTTTTTTATCTGAGGACTCTGTTAAGACAGACTTATCACTAGATTTTTTGGGCAGTTTGGTGTTTGTTTGTTTGGTATTCTCAGTTACATCTATGGTTCTACTTCTTAACTTGTATTGTTTGTGTACTTCATAGGCTGTTGTGTCATACCCTTCTCTGAAATCAAATGACTCACCAGATTTTGCTTGGAATTGCTTGTACTCTTGGGCTTGTTGATCATCTTGGGTTAAGAATACTTTTTGTTCACTGTCCAAACCCATTAGATTGATGTGGGGATCTTCTATTTGTTCACTAGTGGTTGAGGCCTCTACATAATTTTCTTGAAATGGAGGTCTGATATTCTGATCAGGAGCAGTCCTCCTAGCATTTGGGTTTTGGTTTTTTCTAAAATTGGGATTCCTAGTGGTGTTTCTTGTTTTCCCTTCCCAAGAGGACTTTCTCTCCATGGTCTCAACTCTATCCCCCAACCTCTCCATACCCTTCATGATTGCATCTAGCTTTTGTTCAAAGATTGAGGGTTCCTCTTTAAATGTTGTTCTTCTCTCATTTTTGGCTCTTGTTCTCTTGGCAATCATGTTTGCCTCCACACTGATAGCTATATTATGCATGTCTGCAAGACTTGGAGGTGCTCTTTCTCTTAATTGATATGCCATATCTTAATCAAATCCATCAGGGAATTTGATGAAGGCCATATCAGGCGGAGGTCTTAGGTTCTGAGGAATGGCGTTCTATACATTGTTGAACCTAACACAGTAATCTTGAACTGTTTCTTGTGGACCCCTTTTCAAGTTATCATACTCTGTTAGTATGTGTAGAGGGTCTTTCTTCTTTTCCCGTCTGTTTAAAAAACTGAGGTATAAGGCATCAGGATTGAGTATAGAATTTGCAGCTAGAGACCTCCACCAGTTCCTTACATCCCCTGTTAAACTTTGTACAAAAATTTTCATTCTTAAATCTTCATCATCTATTTCATAGTTCTCAAAATAGTCCTGCATTCTCTTGGTGTGTGGTTGGGCTGTATAAGTGCCAGTACCATCAAAGTAAGTGATTTTGCTTTGATAGTCTTGGGGCATTGCCCCTGGATTTGTAGGTAGGTGTAAAGGAGCATATCTAGCCATATTTGCAGGGATAAAAGGGACATCAAGAAGGAGTGGAACAACTGGAACAACAGGGATAATAGGAGTAAGGTGTGTTGGGGATGGAGGAGTGGGCAAACTACCTTGGGAAGTGGATGAGGAACTGGGATAAGTGGGGGTTATGTGAGGATAAACTGATGCTTTGACAAGAGTAGGAATATAGCTCTACTGAATTGGTTCTGTACCTAAGTCTGAGAGCTCTCCTAGTTTCTCTTGTTTCTTCAAGATCTTGGGGATTAAATTGGGGTTTTCAAAGACCGCTGGGGGATTAGGGTCAGGGTTGGACCTAGTGTGATGAGATTTCTTCTTTGGAGCGAGCTTCTGAGTTTTGTTTCCTTGGTATTCTATGAGAAGGTTAAACAGGAAGCTTATTTCCTTGCAATTGGTAATTTGAAATAAGTCCCCAGTGGAGTCGCCAATGATGTTATCACTCAGGTTGTCCCTGCTTCCTAAAGGGAATACGACCGAGGTAACCACTAACCAATCTTTTAGTTACAGGTCCTAGCCTACCTACAACCAAAGAGGGCTCTCTCTTTATGATTTAGCTTTGTTGGTGGATGTTTTTAGGCTAGTTATGGTGTGCTGATTTTGTTTGAATTTGGTTGGTTGGTGATTTCAAACAAAGCTGAGGTATAAATTATAGAACAGTTTGGTCCATTGGGCAATGGAGTTCAAGGAAGTGTGCTGCTGAAGTATGTTCTTGAAGGCAGAGTGTTGTTGCAAAGCCAGATAGGCATCTGTGGAACAAATTCTTAGATTATGTAATGAAGTTATGGAATTAGTGAGTGAAAGGCAATTGAAAATATTTCACTATGCTAACAAGGGAAAATGAAAGTATTGCTTAAGAGCAATTAAGAATTCTTAAACAATATTTACAGTGATAGAATCAGTTTAGACATGAGCAATTAAGAATTCATATCCATGGCTAATCCAGAAGAAAACATATTTAGAAATAGAGATTGAGCATAGGGTGTATTCAAACAAATCCTAAGCTATTCTTTTTCTCTATTTACTATGATCATGAACATATATGAATTATAGCATACACAGAAAAAACAAGAACACAGTTCAGAATAACTCATTGTTCCAGCAAATGACACAGGAATTATGCAACCCAACAGAGCCATTCATTTCCACCTTCAGACAGTATAGGAACCAGGAACTCCACCAGCAATTTGTATTAGCACAAAATGTCTCAGATATAAAATATAGCTCTTCTGAAAGAGTTTCACTACAACCGACCCTCAATACGTTCTTTGAGGGGATATATATACAAAAATAGGATACAAAATATCTCAATAGTGAGTTATTGTGCAATAAATTGCACCACCAACTCTCTTACAAAAAGTAAATGAAAGATATAACTATAGCAATTAGTGTTTAGATGGTAGCTATGTTTCTATCAGACAACTTTTGACATTTTTGCTCAGGAAAGTTGGTTTTAGCTGTGCCTTTAATTCTGCATTAGTTGAGCCTGCTGTCTGAGTGCTTTGGTGAGTCACTGTACGGATGCTTCCTGTGATATCTGCGAGTTGGATTATCTGCTGACCTGTACTCTGACTGAGATCTGAATTTTCACAAAAAGGAATAATATGATGGGATCACCTGGGCAGAATATCCAGCATTGCCTACCACCAATCAGTTGGAGGTAGCTGATGTCTTCTTATTTTTTCCAGTGTTTCATCTGCTTCAGTATATCTGTAAAAATTTGGAGGCACTTCAAACAAATGATTTATCTCATGCTCAATAAAAAATAGATTTTCTAATTTATCATACAGAGACTGCCCAGAGGGAGGCCCTGCTTCTTCTGTGGAGCTGCTGGATGCTGTGATTTGATTCTCCACATAATTCTTGATCCTTGTGATATACTGATCATATGACAACAGTTGTCCTGTACCAGTCACTAGGCTTGGCAGTCCTTTATCCTGCAACATTGTCATCTTTGCCCTGAATTCATCAATCTCTCGCTTCATATCTTGACATTTTCTTTCTAGTGTTTGAGTGAAATTCCTAAAATTCAGCACTTTCTTGGCTGTCGGGATGGTGTCTGTTCTGTTGTTTATTTCTAGTGCTGCCAATTCCTCCCTAGTGTGGGTATTGAGGAAATGTATAATTTTATTGGCCTGCTCAGGCATGATTCCTAGTGTTGTTCTGGCCCTTTGTATTTCAACATGAGCTATGCCTATCAATTCGATCTGCTCATGTTTTGCCTGGATTGACCTCCATTGGTCATGTATTGATTGGCCAATTTTGGCCCAGATTATCTTCATGATTTCTGCTAGAGTTTTTCCTAGAAGCATTTCTTTTTCCAAAGCTTTCACTTTGGCTTCCAAGGATTTTATTTCTCGCTGCTTCTCTGTTGCAGTCATCTTGGACTTGTCATAGCTGGCCTCTAGCTTGGCCAGTCTATCTTTAGCTTCATTGATTTCTATCACCTGAACCTCAAGTTCTTTGACAGCTTTCATCAAGTCCTCCATACTCATGCTAGATTTTGCTACTGCGGTTGTTGTTGTTGCCTCTGTTGCTAATGTGGCTATGGCTGGTGCTGGAATCGCAGGAGGGGCTGCTGCTGCTTGTGAAGGAGGGGCAGGGCCAAGAGTTGTAGAAGTTTGAGGGGGCTGGAAGGTTGATTCTCCCTGTCTACCTTGCCATGCTTTCTCCAATTCTCCTTCCATCTCTAGTATTCTTTGATTCATCTTCATAAGTAAATCCATGGTGTCATCAAGCTGTTTTTCCTGTGCAAGTTCTGTAGTGTCAGGGTGAATAGTTGCAGGGAACTTTGCCTATTTCTTGAGTGCATCAATATCATCCTCCTTTTTCATAAGGGCCCTAACACCCTTTGGATCTTTTGGATCATGTCCTAGATCAATGATTATGTCTTCCAACGTTTTTATTATGTTTTCCTTAGCTTGGGAAGACATCCTTTCCAAATCCAACTGTGTATTAGTATTTTTCAGTGATTCTTTTAATTGATGGGCTAGCATGGCCTTGTTTGCAAGCGTAGCATAGATCATTTCCCCTGTTTGCTTGTACAGCTCTATATGATCCATTGGATGTATGTCTTTAGAAAACACCTCCAAGTTTGTTCTTAGGTAATCTGTATAGGTTTTGGGATGTGGAACTTTAGGCCTTAAATGAGTAAAAATCATTTTGTCCTCCTTGATATCATAAGCAGCCATCAATCTTTGTTTTTTGGAGGGAGTTTCCTTCAAGAATTGATCATAGAGTTGTACTCTCAACAATTCATTTTGTGCATTGATCTCCATGAAACCCCCTTTGATACCAGCTGGTTTCTTGCCTTGTTGCCTTGAGGAGGATACCTCTGCGCTTTGTTGCATGGCCTGTTCCTGCTGAAATGAACTAGTGGCAGTCTGCTGGCTGGATTGTCTTTCTCTGTTTTGGCTTTCTGCTCTTTCTTCACTGATGTCTTCTTCCTCGATTTCAGGGTCAATCCTTGGCCTCTTGGCCTCTGGTTGCTATGTTGACCCACTTGGAGTTGTGACCTCCTCTCTATCACGTTTGTTTCCTCTCTCTTCATTGAGAGGTGTTTGCAAAACTGGGATTTGGGGTGGTTCAGTTTGCTATAAAGGGGCTTGCCCTTGACTTTGATCCTTTGAAGTGTTGGGCTGCCCTGCCTCTGTCTCTTGTTGTTCATCCATTATCTCTTTGCCTTTTGTTGTAGTGGTGGTTATAGATGCCTACTGAGTAGTCTGTGTAGCTGCAGCGGTGGATGTGCCTTCTCCCACTTGGACTGGTTGCTTGAATATGACCCGCTGACAAGAATCCAAGTCAAGATTTTTCTCTAAATCTTTCACAGTCTGCTCCATTTTCTCTTCCTGAGTAAATTCCTCTACTATTGTATCAGGTACCCATTCGTCTTGGTTGGCAAAGTGCTCTATTTGTGGATATGGACAATATTTATAGGCTAGCAGCCTCTACTTGACTCTCCTAGCACTGATAAAGCCTTCAGGGTCATAAGGGACCCACCAGAAGCTCCTTTTGAGTTTAAGCTATTGCCCCAATATTTGATCAGCTTCTTGCCAACCATCTTTCTTGTTCATGATGAAGGGGCCTAGGTGGTCTCTGAATTTGAGATTGGCTTTTTTCTTGGCACTGTGGAAGTGTGTAAGGTCAGAATTGATGAGTTGCCTATAGTATTCCAAGGCAAACAATCTCATAGGCACATATCTTGGGAGCCTGTAAAGACAGATCTCACAGCCATAGATCCTGATGACTGTGTGATTTTGGTATAAATACCAGTCACCTATTTTATAATTCCTGGACAACTGTAAGATTTTCTGCATATCTTTGGACAATCTGGCAGGAGGAGACCTCTTCAAGAGGCATGTGACTGGATAGACAAATTGGTCAATAAACTCACAGTAGGAGTAGGGAGAGTTCTGAATTTGATGGAAAACTGAAGACCAGAAGATGACATACCTCCTCTCACCCTGTGAATCCAGCTTCTTGATGTGGCATTGGAAGCAATCTGTCTGATAGTACATGAAGAGATGATAGATGTATGATGAATATTTGAATATTGCTTCCCTGTCTGGCCTCACCAGTTGGTCATGTATCTTGTTGGAAATAAACTTGGCATAATTGTATTTTACAGCAGGGGGCTTCCCAAGGCTATATGCAGATAACAAGACCAAAACAGTGTCATCAACATGCTCATTTGTGGAGAACCCCAGGACAGAGGATATCATGTCCACAAGCAGCTTGCCTACCTCATTGAAGTTTGCATATGAAAAAGGAGGTGGCCCAGAAGGCTGGAAGTCTATTGTCATGAATGTTTTGGCCACTACAGCAATGTCCATGCTTTAGAGCTTGGAGCCCTCATCCAGCAAATACTTTATAGAAAAGGGGTATAGCAGCTGGGTTTGTTTGTAATTCAGCATCTGATTTATGGAGTCTGGTATTATGTAAAAGAGGATGCTCCCAGATGGAGACTTTACAGCTCTTAGCTTCTGGTCATAATTTTCTGCACAGAGGTGAATGACTTCAGGAAAGATATTTACAGATGGCAAGAAGTAGGTAGGCAGATTAGACTCCTAGATTCCATACATGTCACTGTTGTCTAAGTGACTGTTCCTTAGCTGGCAGAAGGTCTGTAAGTGGTTCCTCTATGCCACAAAATCTGCAATCAGGAAATCACTGTCTACAAGTGGCATAGCTTCAAGCTCCTTACCGGGTGGATTAACAGGAGCAACATCCAGAGCAGATGGAGTGGCCATGTTTGATTTTAACTGGATATTTACTTGAGTTTAGGATTGGTGCAAAGGCTGAGGAATGCCCACTAAATTGTGTTTGAAAGTGAGCATCTCTAAGAGTATGAGGAAACTCTTTACAGGTTTGATGAATTGAGGGGCACTCTGTTGGAAGAAACCAGAGTGTTTTAAGCTAATTAGCTAGTTTTTCAAGGGGAGTTTTGAAAACAGGGATGAGTGTGCACTTATATGGGCTTTTAGCGGGTAGCTCGGCTTCTTCAATTAGTTTTTATGGTGAATTTCGCAGAAGGGCACGGGTTTCTTGCAGAGCCTTGTGGTGCAGGGATTTTACCAGGTTTTTCAGTAGTTTTAGTGGACAATTTATCTGTGAGGAGATTTTAAGAGTTTTTTTAAAGGAAATTACCAGAAACATGGGAGAAATATGGGTAAAGTAGGTCGCCTACAGCGAATACCTGGATTTTTCGGTGCAGGAGATGTTAAGCAGGCTCAATTGCAGGTATTTGGGTCGACTTTGAGGGAGGCAGCAACTTTGGTGGACGAATTCTCGATTTTGGCAGTAAATGACGTCTTTTGCATGCAGACTGCTTCAGAAACGAGGAGTTAAAACGACAAACAACGGTCATTTCCCGACTTTTTATGCAATTTTGGCCCTTTGGCACCTTTTTGGTGATCATGTCAGTGTGACGTCATCGGAGGGTCCGGGTACAGCAGGGTGACATGGCGGCTGACGTGGGTGGCCAGGTGGCGGTGACACGGTGGCAGGGCAGGCGGGTGGATAGCCGACGTGGAGCAGTGGTGGCGGACGAGTGGGTGACGTCACGCTGACGGGGGTGTGATGTCAGCGCGAGGGGATGGGTGGTAAGTGGTTTCCCCGGAGCACCTTTGGGCAGTAAGCGGTATGAGGGGGGGAGGGCTCTGAACACTGTGGGAGGCCGACGCGTGGCGGGGGTACGGTGGTGAAACTGCCAATCCCCCCGACGCAAAAGGTCGGGCAAGTTGGTGGTGACATTGACCGCCAGTCGTTAGATCAGTGGGGCCAACGATCTAACGGTTGGCGGCACATATGATGTGATGGCGCGTTAGGACAGGGGGACCCGCCAATTATAATATTGATTAAAATAAATCGCGCGCGGGGGGTTTTCAACTTTAGGATTTCGGGTTTCATGTAATCGCGCCTGTTTATAAATTTTTTTATTTAAAAAAACATTATAACCAATATATTAGCGCGGAAAATGGGTAGGAAGGGTTAGTGAGGGCGGGGATTTTAATTTTTTGGTTTTTTAACCAAAGTTTTGGTTTAAAACCCATAGTTTAGGGTGGTGGAGGGTTAATATTAACCCCTGGTGGATTAATATTTCCCAAGAGAGGGTTGTATAGCTATAGTTCTAGGGGGAGGGTATTTACATAGACTTTTTAGGATTTTTACATAGATCTTTGTAGAATTTGGGAAGGGGAATGCTTAGGGAGCTAGATAATACATTAGTTGTTAATATGACATTGTGAGGTGAGTGTATAGGGGGAAATGCTAAGTTTTAAGAAGTAAAACTTAGGAATGGAAGATGAGGGAAATGAGAATAAAGGTTTTTACACAAAAAATGTCGCTTCTTTTCCTTGATTGAACTTCATAGTTTGACCTGGTACTGTGTGATGAACTGAAGTGGAACAGGACACTTGATCAGATCTCAAGGTTCTTGGGGATGTTAGTAAATGATGTTAGGGAAAAAAAGGGGGAAATTAGACATGCTTCCATTGTTGTGTCCTCAAACCTCTGCCATGATGCCAATACCCTGAATGGAATGAGTCTCGCACTTGATAAGCCAATTGGTGATGGCCCTTCATTTCTGCAACCTTGCACTACTTACCAGCCTAGTAATCCTAACATTTTTTCTTCACTTGAAGTGGGTGCACTTGAATTAGCAGACCCCGATTGTTCTCTTTTTCTTTTGACTTCCCTGCTATCTAAATCCACCCTTATTTCTTCCAAGGACCCAGATTAAGCAGTTGGGCTCCTTCATTTCTCTACCTAGCTAGTCATCTGCCAAGCTTGAGCTGTTTGGACAGGAAACATTCTCTATTCTGCAACAAGTTTAAGCATGGCATGGTCCAGATTAGACTGTTGGGCCATCCATCAAGTATGATTAGCATCAATATTTGTAGACTGTGTTACTCACACAAGATAGTAGTGGCATTTTGACTGGCCACTTTCCTGGTCTTTAGTTTGGGGTTCATTTTCACTATTCCTTTGACCATTTGATTTTCTTGCCTTTTGTTTATTCTTTTAAGGCATACCCTCTTTTCATTTTTTAATTTTCCTAGTATGTACACAAAATATGCAACCTTTGCAGCCTGCAATGATGAACATATTTAGCCCTTCCACTGTCAATCATGAAAGGTGAAACCTATTGGTATAGGAACCTAACAGTGGCTCCACTTGGGGATGGCTTTTCCTAGAGCAAAGCCAAGAATGGCAGGTCAGATGGCCTTATTTTCCTTTCCTTACTGTAGTGAATCCTCTGACACCTTTGATCTGAATCTTGTGAGCTTGTATGTAGTGTCTTTTGACCTCATTTGTACAAGAATTACCACTTTGTGTCTTGCTGGCCTGTATTACTGTTTATCATTTGTTCTCTGTTCTGTAGACCTTCCTCAGATTTGTTTGTGGATCTTTTCAATCATCTATGTCACCTTTGATATAGTTTGCTGATCATTTTTCAAAATCTATTGTAGTTGTTCCTTTATCTATCTGTTGTAAAAAAAAAATGTTGAAAATACACATATTTATGTACAATATGTGACTGTGTTATGCTCATGGATCATAATAGTGCTTGAGCATTCTCCCATTCACTGGGCCTTCATCATTATTTGAATCATCCAAACTCTTTAGAAAAAATGTGTTATTGCCTTGCACAACTTGAATTACAAATGGTCCTTTCCACAGAAAGTCAAATTTGCCATGTTTCCCTTTGTCTTCCCTTATAGAGTCCCATTTCAATACTTTGTTTCCTATGAAAAAGTCTTCAGCTTTTGTTCTTTTGTCAAACATCTTTTTCAGCTTTTCTTGTAGAACCTGGGTTCTCTGATACACTTCTTCCCTTGTTTGTTGCAAGTGAATTGTTTGATTGACCCTCCTTTGGATATCATTGGGTTCAGCTTGTATTTCCTGCAGCAATTTGATCACAGGGACCCCAAGAGATGATGGGAACACAGCTTCCAGGCCATATACTAATTCATATGGACTAGTACCAATAGATCTTTTGGTGGTCAATCTATCTGCCCACAGTGCATTTACCAGTTTCTTATGCCAAATCTTTTTGTTCTCCTCCAAGACCTTTTTGATGATATTGATAAGGCTTTTATTGGAGGACTCAGCCAGGCCATTGCCTTGAGGGTAGTAGACTGTTGAATGACCTAGGGTGATATGATATTTGTGACAGAAGCTGATCATTCTTTTGGATTTAAAGCCAGCTGCATTGTCTGTTATGATCTTCTCTGGGTAGCCAAATCTAGACAAGATATTGGTTTCTAGGAATTGTATGATAATTGAGTCATTTGCTTGTCTACAAGGTATGGCCTCTATCCATTTAGTGAAGTAGTCTGTAGCTGTCAAAATCCATCTATGCTGGCCTGAGGATGAAGGGTGAATTTCACCAATGAAGTCCAAGCCCGATTGTTGAAATGGTTTTTCAGTTGAAATGGGTTTGAGGGGTAAAGGCAGCAACTTCTTCTTCCCTTCAAAGATCTGACATTTATGACATGACATCACAAACTTTTTTGAATCAGTAAATAGGGAGGGCCAATAAAATCCAGCCCTCAGGATCTTATCA
>APFE030426145.1:41055-115578 GCA_000404065.3 Pinus taeda | reverse complement strand
TGAGCCTTGGTGTTGTGCAAGTTCCTCCCAGGGTCCAGCAAGAGTTTTCCTCTACTTTGACAAGCTCACCCACTTCCAAATGAAACAAGAAAGGATGGTAATCTCTCCTCACAAGCTTACAATGGAACTCCTAATTCCAGCAGCATCTACCCTTTGGAATGTTCAGCTTTCAACCTCCCCTCCTCTGGCCCAAGGCCTGTATTTATAGTGTTCTAGAGGAAGTTATTCAGGTCCAACATCAATGGGATACTCCCTCTTTTGGATGGGGTAGCTCCTCTCTTGATGGGATAAGTTCCTCTATCATAGGGATGCATGAACCATCTGGAGGCGCTCAATACACGTCAAACACTCTTCTAGAAGGCTCTAGAAGTGACCACAAGTAACTTTTTTAAGATGAAACTCGCGCCTTTTGACCTTTACAGGGGTACGCACCCATCTTTTGGCTTACAGAGCGTACAAGTATGCAGGTATAATGAGTTTGGGATGCGTACACGCAGGCAAGGTAGAGAGAACCTGCGTACCCAGAGATAAACATGTTTTTAGTGACTTTTTCTCTTTTTTGAAGCTTGACATGAAGAGCAGAGGTATTAGGCTTGACAAGGAGGATAATATGACTATTGATGGAGCCATGTTAACTGCAGATAGTCATGGTGACAAATTTCAATGTAACAAGCTCTTGTCCAAACAACCAGTACAAGCAGGAGAAGGCACCTCTACTGCTCCAGCTGTATAGGACACCTAGCAAGCTCTAGCAACAACAACTACAGCAAAGGGAAAGGAGAAGATGGATGAACAGCAAGAGGTAGAGACAGGGCAGCCCAGCACATCAAAGGATCAGCAATCAGTGCAAGCCCCTCCACAGCAAATTGAACAACCTCAAATCCTAGTTTTGTAGACTCCTCTCAATGATGAGAGAGGAAGAAAGAGAGATAGAGAGGAGGTCACACCTCCAACGGGGTCATCACAGCAACTAGAGGCCAAGAGGCCGAGAATAGACCCTGAAACAGAAGAAGGAGACATAAGTGAAGAACGGGCAGAAAGCCACAACAGAGAAAGGCAAACAAGCCAGCAGACTACCACTAGCTCATTTCAGCTAGAACAGGCCCAGCAGCATACCACAGAGGTGTCCTCCTCAAGACAACAGAGCAAGAAACCAGCTGCAGTCAAAGAAGGCTTCATAGAGATCAAGGCACATAATGAGTTAGTGAGAGTGCAGCTCTATGAGAAATTCTTGAAGAAAACTCCAGCCAAAAAACAAAGGCTGATGGCTGCCTATGATCTGAAGGAAGAAAAGATGATCTTCACCCATCCGAAGCCTAAAGTCCCACATCCAAAGACCCCAGCAGATTACTACAGAATAAACCTGGAGGTCTTTTCCAAAGACATACACCCCATGGATCAAATTGAGTTGCACAAACAGACTGGGGAAATGGAGTATGCAACACTTGCTGAAAGGGCAATGCTGGCCCATTAGCTAAAGGAAGCCCTAAAGAACACAAACAGACAGCTTGATTTTGAAAGGTTGTCTTCCTCTGCAAAGGACAATAGAATAAAAACTCTAGAGGACATAATAGTTGATTTGGGACATGACCCAAAGGATCCAAAGGGTGTTAGAGTCCTTATGAAGAAGAAAGAGGATGACATTGCTGCACTAAGAAGGCAGGCAAAATTGCCTCCTACCGTTCACCCTCAAAGAGCAGAACTTGCACAAGAAAAGCAAGTAGATGATGCTATGGAGCTGCTTCTGGTTATGAACCAAAGAATATTAGAAATGGAGGCAGAATTAGAGAAAGCACTGCAGGACAAGCAAGGGGAATCAGCCTCCCAGCCCCCTCAAACATCAACAAATCTTGGACTTGCCCCACCCACACAAGCAGCAGCAGCCGCTCCTGCTATTCCAGCACCTACCACAGCTACATCAGCAACAGGAGCAACAGCAGAAGCAATAGCAACAGCAGAATCCAGCATGGGCATGGAGGAGTTGATGAAAGTTGTTAAAGAGCTTGAGACTCAAGTCACTGAAATAAATGATGCCAAGGAAAAACTGGCCAAGCTAGAGACGAGTTATGATAAATCAAAAATGACAGTGGCAGAAAAACAAATAGAAATAAAGGCCTTAGAGGCCAAAGTGAAAACTCTAGAAAATGAATTGTTGCTAGGTAAAACCCTAGCAGAAATAAAGAAGATTATTTGGGCCAAAATTGGCCAATCTATACAGGACCAATGGAGGTCCATTCAGGCAATTTTTAAGCAGGTTGAGCTGATAGATGTAGCTCATGTGGAAATACAGAGAGCCAGGACAGCCCTGCGAATAATGCCCGAGTAGGCCACCAGAATGATTCATTTCCTCAATAACCGCACTAGAGACGAACTGGCTGCTCTACAAATAAGCAGCAGAACAGATATAATCCTGACAACCAAAAAGGTACTGACCTTGAGGAATTTTACTCAAACATTAGAGAGGAAATGTCAGGAGCTGAAGGCAGAGATAGATGAATTTAGAGCAAAAATGACTATACTACAAGACAAAGGACTGCCAAGCCTAGTGACTGGCTCAGGACAACTGCTGTCATATAATCAATATATGACAAGGATCAACAATTATGTTGAAAACCAGATAACAGCATCCAGCAGCTCCACAGAAGAAGCAGGGCCTCCCTCTGGGCAGTCTCTTTATGACAAGCTAGAAAATCTGTTCTTTATTGAACATGAAATAAATCATCTGTTCGAAGTCGCTCCAAACTTTTACAGACACACAGAGGCAGATGAAACACTAGTAAAAATGAAGAGGCATCAGCTACCCCTAGCTGATTGGTGGCAAGCAATGCTGGAGATTTTGCCCAGATAATTCCACCTTGCTTTTGCCTTTTTGAGAAAAATCAAAGTCTTCAGGTCAGCAGACAAGTGGGCAGGCAGATCAGCATACAGGTACAACAAGCAGCCGTACAAGTGACTCAGCAATGCACCCAGACAGTACGCTTAATTAACGCAGAGTTAAAGGCACAACTACAGCCTACTTTCTAGAGCCATAAAGTCAAAACTATCTGACAGAAAAATATCAGCTATCTCAACATTAAATGCTATATTTATGTTTTCATTTACTTTTTGTAAGAGAGTTGGTGGTGCAATTTATTGCACAATAACTCTCTATTAAGATATTTTGTACCCTATTTTGTATATATATCCCCTCAAATAACGCATTGAGGGTCGGTTGTAGTGTAATTCTTTCTGAAGAGCTCTATTGTATTCTGGAGACATTTTTTTTATAATACAAATTGTTGATGGAGATTTCTGGTTCTTAAGCTATTTGAAGATGGAAATGAATGGCTCTGTCTAGTTGCAGAATTCCTGTGTCATTTGCTGAAGCAATAAGTTTCTCTGAACTGTGTATGTGTTTTCTGTGTATTCCATAATTCTTATGTTTTCATAATCTTAGTAAGTAGAGAAAAAGAATAGCCTAGGATTTGTTTTAAACACCCCATACTCAATCTCTATTTCTAAATATGTTTTCTTCTGGATTGGCCATAGATATGAATTCTTAATTGCTCATGTCTGAACTAATCCTATCATGGTGAATATTGTTTAATAATTCTTAACTACTCTTAATCAATACCTTCATGTTTCTTTATTTAGCATAGTGAAAGATTCTTAATTGCCTTTCACTCACTAATTCCATAATTTCATCAAAAAATCTGGTAAATTGCTTCACATATGCCTAACTTGCTCTGCAGCAACACTTTGTCTTCATAAATCCACTTTCAGTAGCACAAATACCTCAACTCCATTGCCCAATGGAACAAACTGTCCTATGATCTGTATCTCAGTTCTATCTGAATTCACCAACCCACCAAATTCAAACAAAACAGTACACCATAACTAGCCTAAAAACATTCATCAACAAAGCTAAACTATAAAGAGAGAGCCCTCTTTGGTTGCAGGTAGGCTAGAACCTGTATCTAAAAGATTGGTCAGTGGTTACCTCAGCCGTATTCCCTTTAGGAAGCAGGGAACAACCTGAGTGATAACATCAATGACGACTCCATTGGGGAACTATGTCAAAATACCAAGTGAAAGGAAATAAGCTTCCTGTTCAAAAAGTCCTATCACAGGATACTAAGGAAAGAAAACTCAGAAGTTGGCTCCAAAGAAGGAATCTCGTTACACTAGGTTAAATTCTGACCCTAATCCCCCAACTATCTTTGAAAACCCCAATTTAATCCCCAAAATCTTAAAGAAACAAGAGCAGCTAGGGGAGCTTTTAGATTCAGATACTGAGCCAAATCAGCAGAGCTACATTCCTACTCCTGTCAAAGCATCAATTCACCCTCACACTATCCCTGCTTATCCTAGTTCTTCATCTACTTCCCAAGGTAGTTTCCCCACTCCCCCATCCCCAACACACCTCACTCCTGTTATCCCTGTTGTTCCAGCTGTTCCACTCTTTCTTGTTGCCCCTTTTATCCCTGCAAATATGGCTAGATATGCTCCTTTAGTCCTTCCTGCAAATCCAGGGGCAATGCCCATGGACTATCAAGGCAAAATCACTTACTTTGATGGAACTGGCACTTATACTACCCAGCAACACACTAAGAGGATGCAGCACTATTTTGAGAACTATGAGATAGATGATGAAGATGTAAGAATGAAAATTTTTGTGCAAAGTCTGACAGGGGATGTAAGAAATTGGTTCAGGTCTCTGGCTGCAAACTCTATAGTCAATCCTGAAGCCTTATACCTAAGTTTTTTAAACAGGTGGGAAAAGAAGAAAGACCCCCTTCACATACTGACAGAGTATGACAATTTGAAAAGGGGCCCACAAGAGACAATTCAAGATTATTGTGCTAGGTTCAACAATGTATATAACGCTATCCCTCAAAACTTGAGACCTCCTCCTGATGTGGCCTTGATCAAATTTCCTGATGGATTTGACCCAGACATGGCATATCAATTAAGAGAAAGAGCACCTCCAAGTCTTGCAGACATGCACAATATAGCTGTAAGTGTAGAGGCAAACTTGATTGCCAAGAGAACCAGAGCAAAAAATGAGAGGAATAACATTCAAAGAGGAACCCTCAACCTTTGATCAAAAACTAGATGCAATCATGAAGGGTATGGAAAGGTTGGGAGATAGAGTTGAGACCATGGAGAGAAAGTCCTCTTGGGAAGGACAAACACGCAACTCAACTAGGAATCCCAATTTTAGAAAAAACCAAAACCCAAATGCTGGGAGAACTAGTCCTGATCAGAATATCAGACCTCCATTTCAAGAAAATTATGCAGAAGCCTCAACCACTAGTGAACAAATAGAAGACCCCCACATCAATTTAATGGGTCTACACAGTGAAGAAAAGGTGTTCTTAACTCAAGATGATCAACAGGCTCAAGACTACAAACAGTTCCAAGCAAAATCTAGTGAGTCATTTGACTTCAGAGAAGGGTATGACACAGCAGTCTATGAAGTACACAAACAATACAAGTTAAGGAGTAGAACCATAGATATACCTGAGAATACCAAACAAACACACACCAAACTGCCCAAGAAAACTAGTGATAAAGTTGCCTTAACAGAGTCCTCAGATAAAAAACCCCACAAAGAGGTTACAGTGGAAGATGTGTCTGATATACAGCCCCCAGTAAAACCTACACCCACACCACTTCTTCCAACAGAAATTTTTGGCAAAATTCTAGAAAATAGAGCCAACCCAAACATATCCCAAAACAATATGCCTGATTAAGACATGCTCACCCAAAATTCAACAGAAAAGGAAAAATTTGCTGCTCATAATGTAAAGGTTCAGATGGAAAAACATTTCAATCTTGAAACAGAAATTGGCAAGCTGAAAATTGCAATCCCTCTGTCTGAACTAGCCAAATATGAGGTCTTCAGACAAAAAATTAATAGATCATTGCAAGTACCAGAAAAGAGGGATGCAGTCAACATTCTGGATGACCAACCAGAACTAATTTTTGGCTCAGAAGTCAATGGCAAATCAGGGGATGGAGGAACTCCTCCGTTCTATGTAAGCCTAAACATTCATGACAAAGTATTACACAATGACATGTTTGACTCAGGGGCCTCTCATAACCTAATTCCCAAATCAGTAATTTAAAAACTTGGATTAGACATCACCAGACCCTATAAAGACTTATTTTCATTTGATTCCAGCCAGGTAAGATGTTTAGGCCTGATCAAAGACCTCTGTGTATCCCTAATCCAATATCCAGCCAAAACAATTCTAATGGACGTAGTAGTGGCTGACATTCTACCTAAATATGGTGTGCTCCTTTCAAGATCTTAGGGTGCCAAACTCCAAGGATCTTTGCAACTAGACATGTCATATGCCACAATTTCAGTCTTTAGCCATCCAAAGAGACTGTACAGAGAGACACTCATGAAATATGTGGTCAACAGCCAGGAAAAGCCCCGAAATTTCCCAATCTACTCCATCCATTCAAATATGGACTCCTTCATACTATACAATGCTGATATATGCCCCAAAACTGAGCTCAAGCTCCTAGAAATAGAGGAAACCAGGCATATGAATGAACAATCCACTGTTGCAGAACAAAAGATCACTGATCTCATTAAAACAGTAGAGTCTGCTGACAAGTCACAAGAATCACCAAGACTAAACTTGCCCACTGAACAAATCTGTAAATCAATTGAAACCAACATTGACCAAGAAGCCTTGTGGTATTTAGAATTTGATGGGTCAGTAAATAAGCTTGGAGCAGGAGCAGGGGTATGGATACACAATACTCAAAATGACCATGCTCTAGGTCATGCATTATAGGCTTAACTTCAGATGCACAAATAACATGGCAGAATATGAAGCCCTCCTACTAGGTCTCAAACTGATTAAGAATCTAGGAGTGACCAAAGTCTCCATATTGGGGGATTCAGACTTAATTATCCAATAGATAAAGGGAAATTTTGTTACAAACGATCTTAGGTTAAGGTCTTATAGGTTGGCAGTAACAGACTTGCTCAACAACTTCCTAGTATATCAGCTCACCAAAATACCCAGGAACCACAACTTGCATGCTCACAGTCTAGCAACCTTTGCAAGCACCTATAAACTTCCTTTTGGGCCTAACCACCAATTCACTGCTGAGATCAAGCACAGGCCTTCTGTCCCAGACAATGTAAATAACTGGCAAGTATTTGAGAATGATACTCAGATAAACAATTTTTTAACCATGAAGGAGGAATTCTCAAACTTAAACATTGACACAAGCATTAGGAAGGATCAAAACCAAAAGGATGAGCTAAACACAAGTATATCAGCTGAAACAGCAGATAGGATATTACATCCTACAACCTTTGACCCTGCCAATTTACAGAAACTAAAGATAATAGAGCTTGATGAAATTGATGAGGAAGAAACAAAAGTAATTCAGTTAAGAGACAATTTCTTGCCTACAGGTCTTGCTCCTTTAGAAGACATTTTTGATTCAAATGATCTCTCTCAGAAACCAAAGATGTAACCCATCAATGCAAAAATAGAGGAGTGTAACATTGGGACCATTGAAAAACCCAAAATGATCAAGCTTTCTAGAACCTTACCTCCTGATAAGAAATCAGAATATATCAAACTGTTCAAAGAGTTTCAGGATGTGTTTGCCTGGAGCTATGAGGACCTTAAGTCCTATGATACTACAGTTATCCAGCACACAATACCCCTGAAAGAAAACCAAAAACCCTTTAAACAGAAACTGAGAAGAGTCAATCCAGTACTTCTTCCCCTAATAGAGAAAGAAGTAAAATGAATGTATGAAGCTGGGATAATTACTCCCATAAGGTTCTCTGAATGGATTTCCAACCTTGTACCTACAAGAAAGAAAACTGGGGAGATAAGACTTTGTGTGGATCTGAGAAATTTAAACAAAGTCTCTCTCAAAGGCCACTACCCCTTGCCAAAAATGGATCACATCTTACAAAGGGTAGTGGGGGCTTCAAGGATCTCATTACTGGATGGATTCTCAGGATTCAATCAAATCTTAGTCCACCCAGCTGACCAAGATAAAACTGCCTTCCCCACACCTTGGGGAACTTTTAAATATGTCAAAATGCCTTTTGGACTCAAGAATGCTCGAGCCACATTTCAAAGGGCAATGGATATAGCCTTTGCCAAAGAAATCCATGATTTCTTAGTCATATACCTTGATGATCTAACAGCCTTCTCAAAAACAGACCAGGAGCATTTAAAACACCTCAGACAAGTGTTCTTAATTTGCAGAAAGTATGGCATTTCTTTAAACCCAAAGAAATCATTGTTTGGCCTGGAAGAAGGAAAACTCCTTGGTCATATAATTTCAAAAGATGGCATAAGAATTGACCCTGATAGGATTCAGGCTATACTGCAAGTCCCCCATCCATGAAATATCAAGGAATTACAAGCCTTTTTGGGGAAGATTAATTTCCTAAGAAGATTTATTCCTAACTTAGCTGAGCTGATAAGATTGTTGAACAATATGCTCAAAAAAGATGCCAAGGTCAAATGGACAATTGAGGCTAAACAAGCCTTTGAAGAAATCAAGATAGCCCTGACAAAAACACCTGTGCTTACAAGCCCTAGTTTTGATAGAGACTTTATAATCTTCTCCTTTTCCTCTGAAAATACAATTGTTGCTGTCCTACTGCAGAAGGATGACTTGGGATGTGAAAAACCTATTGCCTTTTTCAGTAGAGCCCTTAGGGATGCCCCACTCAAGTACAAAATCATGGAAAAGCAAGCATATGCCCTGGTAAAGGCCATAAAGGACTTCAGAGTTTACATCCTATACTCTCACATAATTGCATATGTACCCAATGCAGTAGTCAAAGATATCTTAACCCAAGAGGGAATGGAAGGCAAGAGGGGCAAATGGATTGCCCATATTCTAGAATATGATATAGAAATAAAACCAACAAAACTTATAAAAGGACAAGGGCTAGCTAAACTAATGACTGAGACTAACTTTGAAGCCCTGGACATAAATGAACTGGATAACGAGCAGGAGATGGCGACTCCATAGATCAATCAAGCATTTCTAGAATCACCTTGGTATGCTGACATATGTTTTGTATTATTAAACCTGCAAGCTCCTCCAGGGTTATCCAGAACCAAGAACATATTTCTAAAACTTAAGGCTGCAAAGTTTTGCATCATAGACAATGTTTTATTTTGGAAAAATCATGAAGGTGTCCTGCTCAACTGCCTGACTTCAGATGACGCTGATAAGGTCCTTAGAGAATTTCATGCAGATGATTGTGGAGGGCACCTGTATTGGAAATCCACAGCTGACAAAATCCTGAGGGCTGGATTTTATTGGCCCTCCCTGTTTACTGATTCAAAAAAGTTTGTAATGTCATGTCACAAATGTCAGATCTTTGAATGGAAGAAGAAGTTACTTCCCTTGCCCCTCAGGCCCATTTCAGCTGAAAAACCATAATGGGGCTTAGACTTCATTGGGGAAATTCACCCTTCATCCTCAGGCCAGCATAGATGGATCCTGACAGCTACTGATTACTTCACCAAGTGGATAGAGGCCATACCTTGTAGACAAGCAAATGATTCAATTATCATACAATTCCTAGAAACCAATATCTTGTCTAGATTTGGCTGCCTAGAGAAAATCATAACAGATAATGCAGCTGCCTTTAAATCCAAGAGAATGATCAGCTTCTGTCACAAATATCATATCACCCTAGGTCATTCCATAGCCTATTACCCTCAAGGTAATGGCCTAGCCGAGTCCTCCAATAAAAGCCTAATCAACATCATTAAAAAGGTCTTGGAGGAGAACAAAAAGAATTGGCATAAGAAGCTGGTAAATGCACTATGGGCACATAGGTTGACCACTAAAAGATCTATTGGTACTAGCCCATATGAGTTGGTATATGGCCTGGAAGCTGTGTTCCCATCATCCCTTGGGATTCCTATGATCAAATTGCTGCAGGAAATATAGGTTGAACCCAATGATATCCAGAGAAGGATTAATCAAACAATTCACTTACAACAAACAAGGGAAGAAGTGTATCATAGGACCCAGGTTCTACAAGAGAAGCTTAAAAAGGTGTTTGACAAAAGAACAAAAGCTGAGGACTTTTTCATAGGGAACAAAGTTTTGAAATGGGACTCTAGGAGGGAAGACAAAGGAAAGCATGGCAAATTTGACTTTCTGTGGAAAGGGCCATTTGTAATTCAAGCTGTGCAAGGCAACAATACCTTTTTTCTCAAGAGTCTAGATGAGTCAAAAAATGATGAAGGCCTAGTGAATGGGAGAATGCTCAAACACTACTATGATCCATGAGCACAGGATAGCCCCATATTGTACATAAATATCTATATTTTCAAGCATTTTTTCTTTTTTTACAGCAGATAGATAGAAGAGCAACTACAACAGATTTTGAAGGATGATCAGCAAAACCATATCAAAATGACATAGATACTTGAAGAACTCCATGAATAGAATTGAGCAAGGTCTACAGAGCAGAAAACCAATGATAGGCAGTGATACATGTTAGCAAAACATGAAACGTTAATCCTTGCACAAATGAGGTCATGAGACACTGCATACCAGCTCACTGGTTTCAGATCAAAGGTGTCAATACTAGAGCAAATTCACTACAGTAAGAAGAGGAAAATAAGGCCATCTGACCTGCTGTTCTTGGCTTTCCTTCAGGAAAAGCCATCCCCAAGTGGAGCCACTGTTAGGTTCCTATACCAATAGGTTTCATCTTTCATGATTGACAGTGGAAGGGCTAAATATGTTCATCATTGCAGGCTGCAAAGGTTCCATATTTTGTGTACATATTAGGAAAATTAAAAAATGAAAAGAGGGTATGCCTTAAAAGAATAATCAAAAGGCAAGAAAATCAAATGGTCAAAAGAATAGTGAAAATGAACCCCAAACTAAAGACCAGGAAAGTGGCCAGTCAAAATGCACTACCATCTTTTGGCAGTAACACAGTCTACAAATATTGACGCTAATCATACTTGATGGATGGCCCAACAGTCTAATCTGGACCATGCCATGTTTAAATCGCTTGTTACAGAATAGAGAATGGTTCCTGTCCAAACAGCTCAAGCTTGGCAGTTGACTAGATAGGTAGAGAAATGAAGGAGCCCAACTGCTTAATCTGGGTCCTCGGAAGAAATAAGGGTAGATTTAGATAGGAGGGCAGTCAAAAGAAAAAGAGAAGAATCAGGGTCTGCTAATTCAAGTGCACCCACTTCAAGTGAAGAAAAAATGCTAGGATTACTAGGTTGGGTAAGTAGTGTAAGGTAGCAGAAGTGAAGGGCCATCACCAGTTGGATTATCAAGAGAAAGACTCATTCCATTCAGGGTATTGGCACCATGGCAGAGGTTTGAGGACATAACAATGGAAGCATGTCTAATTTCCCCCCTTTTTCCACAAACATCATTTATTAACATCCCCCAAGGACCTTGGGATCTGCTCAAGTGTCCTGTTCCATTTCATTCCATGACAGAGTACCAGGTCAAGCCATGAAGTCTAGTCAAGGGAAAGAAGCCACATTTCTTGTGTAAAAATCTTTACTCTCAATTCCACTCATCTTCTATTCCTAAGTTTTGCTTCTAAAAGCTTAGCATTTGCCCATGCACACTCACCTCACAATGTCATATTAACAATTAATGTATTATTTAGCTCCCTAAGCATCACCCTTCCCTAATTCTACAAAGATCTATGTGAAAATCCCAAAAAGTCTATGTAAATACCCTCCCCCCTAGCACTATAGCTATACAGCCATCTCTTGGGGAATATTAATCCATCAGGGATTAATATTAACCCTCTACCACCCTAAACTATGGGTTTTTATTTAAAACTTTGGTTAAAAAATAAAAAAACCATAGTCCCTGCCCTCACTAACCCCTCTTACTCCCCTTCCGTGCTAAAAGTTTTTGTTTGTAATGTTTTTTAATTAAAACATTTATAAACTAACCCTGCTAACCCTATGTTGAAAACCCACCCCGCACGCGATCTATTTAACTCATTAGTTTAATCGGGCGGGTCCCCCTGTCTTAAAGCACTGTCACATCGCATTCCCTACCAGTTGTCCGATCTTGGGCGATGCAATCAAAGGGTGGGCGGTCAATATAGCATGAGAGTTGGCAGAGGTTTAGCATCTGGGGAATTGGCGGTTTTACCGTCGTACCCCTGCCACGCGTCAACTACCCGGGTTGTTCAGAGCCCCCCCTCCCCCCTCTTACCACTTACCGCCCAGGGGTGCTTCGGGGAAACCGCTTACCGCCTGTCCACTCCCGCTGACGTCATACCCAAGTAAGCACCCTCGTCTGCCACCACTGCTCCACGTCGCCTCCATGTCGTCCTTCCGCCCACATGCCCTGCCACCGTGTCACCGCCACGTGGCCACCCATGTCAGCTGCCACGTCACCCTGCCGTACCCAGACTCATTGATGAAGTCATGCTAACGTCACTGCTGAAAAGGTGCCAAAAGGCCAAATTTGCATAAAAAGTCGGGAAATGACAGTTTTGTGTCATTTTCACTTGTCGTTTTTGGAGTGTTGTGCATGCGAAAGACGTCGTTTACGGCCAAAATCGAGAATTTGTCCACCCAAGCTGTTGCTGCCCTCAAAGTCGACTCAAACTGCCTGCAATTGTTCCAGCTTGACACCTCCTGCACCGAAAAATCCAGGTATTTGCCACAGGCGACCTATTTCACCCATGTTTGTGCCATTTTTCTCCTAATTTCCTATAAAACTCTCTGCAAAGCTTCTCACAGTCAAATTATCGACTAAAACTACCCAAAAACTTGGTAAAGTCCCTACACCACGAAGCTCTGCAAAAAACCCATGCCCTTCTGCGAAATTCACCGTAAAAAACTAATTTTAGAAGCCGAGCTACCGACTAAAGCCCATGTAACTGCACACTCATCCCTGATATCAGAATTCCCTTTGAAAAACCAGCTAATTAGCTCAAAACACTCTGGTTTCATCAAACAGAGTGCCCCATAGTTCATCAACCCTGTAAAAAGTCTCCTCATATTCTCAGAACTGCTCACTTTCAAACACAATTCAGTGGGCATTCCTCAGCCTTTGCACTAATCCTAAGCTCAAGTAAACATCCAATAAATTTCAGACATGGCCACTCTATCTTCTCTAGATGTTGCTCCTGTAAATCCACCCAGTAAGGAGCTTGAAGCTATGCCACTTGTGGATAGTGACTTCCTCATTGCAGATTTTGTGGCAGAGAGGAACCACTTAGAGACCTTTTGCCAGCTGAGGAACAATCACTTGCACAACAGTGACATGTATGGCATCTGGGAGTCAAATCTGCCTATCTACTTCCTGCCATCTATAAATGTCTTTCCTGAAGTCATTCACCTCTGTGCAGAAAATTATGACCAGAAACTCAGAGCTGTTAAGTCTCCATCTGGGAGCATCCCCTTTTACATAACTCCTGATTCCATCAATCAGATGCTAAATTACAAGAAAACCCAGCTGCTCTACCCTTTTTCCATAAAGTATTTGCTGGATGAGGGCTCCAAGCTCTCTAGCATTGAGTTTGCTACAGTTGCCAAAACTTTATGAGAGCAGACTGCCAGCGTTCTGGGCCACCTCCTTTCCATATGAAAATTTCAATGAGGTAGGCAAGCTGCTTGTGGACATGATATCCTCTGTGCTGGGGTTCTCCACAAATGAACATGTTGATGAAACTGTGTTGGTCTTGTTATCTGCATATAGCCTTGGGAAGCCCCCTGCAAGCAATATTCAAATATTCATCATACATCTATCACCTCTTCATGTACTATCAGACAGATTGCTTCCAGTGTCACATCAAGAAGCTGAATTCACAAGGTGAGAGGAGGTCTGTCATCTTCTGGTCTTCAGTTTTCCATGATGTCCAAAACTCTCCCTACTCCTACTATGAATTCATTGACCAATTTGTCTATCCAGTCACATGCCTCTTGAAAAGAACTCCTCCTGCCAGATTGTCCAAAGATATGTAGAAAATATTATAGCTGTCCAGGAATTACAAAATAGGTGATTGGTATTTATATCCAAATCACACAGTCATCAGGATCTATGGTTGTGAGCTCTTTCCTTACAGGCTCCCAAGATATGTGCCTATGAGATTGTTTGCCTTGGAATACTATAGCCAACTCATCAACTTTGACCTTACACACTTCCATAGTGCCAAGAAGAAAGGCAACCTCAAATTCATAGACCACCTAGGCCCATTCATCATGAACAAGAAAGATGGTTGGGAAGAAGTTGATCAAATATTGGGGCAACAGCTTAAACTTAAAAGGAGCTTCTGGTGGGTCCCTTATGACCCTGAAGGCTTTATCAGTGCCAGGAGAGTCAAGTATAGGCTGCTAGCCTATAAACATTGTCCATATCCACAAATTGAACACTTTGCCAACCAGGATGAATGGCTACCTGGTACATTAGTAGAAGAATTTACTCAGGAGGAGACAATGGAGCAGACTGTGAAAGATTTAGAAAAAACTCTTGACTTGGATTCTTGTCAGCAGGTCATATTCAAGCAACCAATCCAAGTCGGAGAAGGCACATCCACTGCTGCAGCTGCATGGATCACCCAACAGGCATCTACTACAACAACTACGACAACAAAAGGCAAAGAATTGATGGATGTACAACAAGAGACAGAGGCAGGCAGCCCAGCACTTCAAAAGACCAAAGTCAAGGGCAAGCCCCTGTATAGCAAGCTGAAACACCCCAAATCCCAGTTTTGCCAACACCTCTCAATGAAGAGAGAGGCAAAAAACGAGATAGAGAGGAGGCCACACCTCCAAGTGGGTCAACACAACAATCGGAGGCCAAAAGGCAAAGAATTGACCGTCAGTCCGAGGAAGAACACATCAATGAAGAAAGAGCACAAAGTCAAAGCAGGGAAAGAGAATCCAGCCAGCAGACTGCCACTAGCTCATTTCAGCAAGAACAGGCCATGTAGTAAAGTATAGAGGTATCCTCTTCTAGGCACCAGGGCAAACAACCAGCTAGAGTCAAAGGGTCATTTATGGAAATCAAGGCCCAAAATGAACTCTTAAGGGTTCAACTATATGATCAATTCTTGAAGACAACACCCTCCAAGCAGCAGAGATTGATGGCAACATATGACATCAAGGAGGATAAGATGATTTTTACTCATCTTAAGCCTAAAATGCCAAAGCCCAGATCATCTGCAGACTACACCAAAACAAGTCTAGAGGTCCTCTCCAAGGACATACACCCCATGGATCAAATAGAGCTACACAAACAGAAAGGGGAAATGGTGTATGCCACACTTGCAGATAGGGCCATGCTGGCCTATCAGTTAAAAGAATCACTAAAGAACACAAATACACAACTTGATTTGGAAAGGATGTCTTCCACTGCTAAGGACAACAGAATAAAAACTTTGGAAGACATAATCATTGATCTAGGACATGATCCTAAAGATCCAAAGGGTATTAAGGCCCTTATGAAGAAAAAAGAGGATGACATTGCTGCACTGAGAAAGCATGAAAAATTTCCTCCAACCATTCACCCTCAAACAACAGAACTTGCCCAAGAGAAGCAAGTTGATGAGGCTATGGATCTGCTTCTGATGATGAATCAGAGAATATTACAGATGGAAGTAGAATTGGAAAAGGCATTGCAGGACAAGCAAGGGGAGTCAACCTCCCAGCCCCCTCAAACTTCTACAACTCTGGGCCCTGTCCCTCCTACACAAGCAGCAGTAGCCCCTCCTACTATTCCAGCACCCACCACAGCCACATCAGCAACAGAGGCAACAACAGCAGCAGAATCAAGCATGAGCATGGAGGACTTGATGAAAGCTGTCAAGGAACTTGAGGTTCAGGTGACAGAAATCAATGAAGCTAAAGATAGACTGGCCAAGCTAGAGGCCAGCTATGACAAGTCCAAGATGACAGTGGTAGAGAAGCAGAGAGAGATAAAGGCCTTGGAAGCCAAAGTGAAATATTTGGAAAAGTAATTGCTTCTAGGCAAAACTCTGGCAGAAATCAAGAAGATAATCTGGGCCAAAATTGGCCAATCAATCCATGACCAATGGAGGTCAATCCAGGCAATACATGAGCAAATTGAACTAATAGGCATAGCTCATGTTGAAATACAAAAGGCCAGAACAACACTAGGAATCATGCCTGAGCAGGCCAATAAAATGATACATTTCCTCAATACTCACACTAGGGAGGAATTGGCAGCACTAGAAATAAATATCAGAACAGACACTATCCTGACAACCAAAAAAGTGCTGACTTTAAGAAATTTCACTCAAACTCTAGAAAGGAAATGTCAGGATATGAAGGCAGAAATAGATGAATTCAGGGCAAAGATAACAACATTACAGGATAAAGGACTGCCTAGCCTAGTGACTGGCACAGGACAACTGCTGTCATATGATCAATACATCATAAGGATCAACAATTATGTTGAAAATGAGATCACAACATCCACCAGCTCCACAGAAGAAGCAGGGCCTCCCTATGGGAAGTCTCTGTATGACAAATTAGAGAATTTATTTTTTATTGAGCATGAGATTAATCATCTGTTTGAAGTGTCTCCAAATTTCTACAAATATACTGAAGCAGATGAAACGCTTGTAAAAATAAGGAGACATCAGCTACCTCCAGTTGATTGGTGGCAGGCAATGCTGGAAGTACTGCCCAGATGATCCGACCATATTATTCCTTTTTGTGAAAATTCAGATCTCAGTCACAGTACAGGTCAGCACATAATCAGGCACTCAGATATCACAGGAAGTATCCGTACAGTGACTCATCAAAACACTTAGACAACAGGCTCAATCAACACAGATTTAAAGACACAACTACGGCCAACTTTGTTGATCCAAAAAGCCAAAATCTGTCTGACAGAAAGACAGTTGCTATATCAATATTAATTGTTATATTTATACCATTAATTTACTTTTGTAAGAGATTTGGTGGTGTAATTTATTGCACCATAACTCACTGTCTAGATATTTTGTATCCGATTTTTGTATATATATCCCCTCATAGAACGTATTGAGGGTCGGTTGTAGTGGAACTCTCTCAGAAGAGCTGTATTGTATATCTTAGACTTTTTGCTAATACAAGTTGCTGCTGGAGTTCCTGGTTCCTATACTGTTTGAAGGTGGAAATGAAGGACTGTGTTATGTTGCAGAATTCCTGCGTCATTGAATGGAACAATAAGTTATTATGAACCATGTTCTTGTCTTTCTGTGTATGGAAAAATTCACATATGTTTCATGATCATAGTAAATAGGGAAAAATAATAGCTTAGGATTTGTTTAAATACACCCTACGCTCAATCCCTGTTTCTAAATATGTTTTCTTTTGGATTAGCCATGAATATGAATTCTTAATTGCTCATATTTAAACTAATTCTCTCACTGAGAATACTGTTTAGGAATTCTTAATTGCTCTTAAACAATACTTTCATTTTTCCCTGTTAGCATAGTGAAAGATTCTTAACTTCCTTTCACTCACTAATTCCATAACCTCATCACCTAATCTCAAAAAATTGTTCCACAGATGCCTACCTGGCTTTGCAACAATACTCTTTCTTCAGAAACATACTTCAGCAGTAAACAATCATGAACTCCATTGCCCAATGGCCCAAATTGTTCTGTAACTTATATCTCAACTCTGTTTGAATTCACCAACCAACCAAATTCAAAACAAAATCAGTGTATCATAGCTAGCCTAAAATCACCCACCAACAAAGCTAAATTATAAAGGGAGAGCCCTCTCTGGTTGCAGGTAGGCTAGGACCTGTAACTAAAAGATTGGTTAGTGGTTACCTCGGTCATATTCCCTTTAGGAAGCAGGGAACAACCTGAGTGTTAAAACCTTCCAAAAGTCTAATAACTACGTCCAAGACCTATTTTGATACTATAGTTTGACCTCCTTGACTAAGCCATTCCTCATGTAGAATTTAATCAAAATTCATGCACACCGACAATTAGTTTTGGGAAAACAATTTTCTTCCATGGGTACATAATTCCCCAAAATATTCCCAAATACAAAAAATTCCTCGGTTTAGAAATAGGTGGGAAAACTTGGTAGGATCACCCAAATATTTTTCATAGACATTGTTTCAGATCTAGCATTGAAATCTAATCACGATGGCTGAGAAACCAGCCTAGACCTCCCGTAATACCAATCCTTTCTTAAGATATTCTCCACACATTCTTTCTCTTTATGAATCACTATAAACAATCCCATAACAAGCATATATTACTCCATGCTATAATCTACCATCATTTTCCATTTTTCTTTGATCCATGCTTAAAGAGACGTAGGAAGAAAACGTATGAAATTTTTAATATTATTGTAGTTATTGGTTATTATTCACCTATTTGAAATAGATTATTTGTATTCTACAATTTATATACGACAATAATTTAAAAAAAATGTTAGGCCCCTATATTATGACCCCTTAGACTCCTATATATAGAAAGGAGGTCTTGTCATTTGTATCATCCAAGAATTGTTCATTTGTGTAATGTAAAGGAGGTTGCCCCCTCAAAGACGCTGAATTCTAAGGCGTTGAACTATCTTTCTATCTTTCTGTGAGCTGGTTTCATAACATTTGGTTGCAGAAGATCCCCATTCAAACAATATTGCCAGAACTTGAAGAGAAAGGAAAAATCATATTGGAACCTGGAGCAGTCATAGAAACAAGAACCTAACAGCTAGGAAATCGATCAATTTCAGAGTATCTCATCAAGTGGAAGAACTTACCTGTTGAAGATTCCACATGGGAGGACATGAATTTTATACAGAAGCATCAAGAACTACTCAAGCATCGAGGACAACACTTTTTGAAGGAGAGGGGCATGTTAGGCCCCTATACTACTAGTGTAACCCTTATTGTTATTAGTACCCCCTTATTATATTGTTGTACCCATGTAGTTCCCCATATTGTTTTATTGTGCCCATAGAAGCCCACTATTGTTATATTCGCGCCCTTACATTATTATTGTTATATCGACTCTGATTATATTATGACCCCTTAGACTCCTATATATAGAAAGGAGGTCTTGTCATTTGTATCATCCAAGACTTGTTCATTTATGTAATGTAAAGGAGGTTTCCCCTTCAAAGAGGTTGAATTCTAAGGCATTGATCTATCTTTTTATGAGCTGGTTTCATAACAAAAACACTACTGCAACTTCATGAAAATTAAATGATAGGAACTGAGAAAATATTGCACACACAAAATAATAGACACCAATATTTTTGGACAAATGTCCCTGGAAAAACCCCAATGTGGGAAAAATTAGTTCTGCTGATGAGTCTTTTTACTATTTTTCAGCAGTTCTATAATTGAAATTACATACATTGTTTGTCGTAAATTTAGCAAATCTCCGAAAAATTATTTCCTTCACTTCTGCTAGATGATTTAAACTCTTGGAAGAAATTCGACCTATCAAAACTAATTTGGCCATCCTATTGAACCCTAAATCGATTCACACATGTGACCCATGTAGAATAATTTGTGCTCTTTGGAAATTCACACTTCTTGGTAGAATATCATGACCTCCATCAGAAGATTGGACTCTTTTGGAAAAAATCATATTCCCCTTCGCAAATCAACCTTCTCTAGGAATTTCGTTTTTCCTTCAGCAACTCAGCCTCTTCAGTCAATTCACACCATTGTTGGGAAACTCAATCTTTGCAGATAAAATTGATCTCCCTCTATCATTGAGAAAATAGAAATCACTTTGAAGAAATATTTGTGGCAACTCGCTCTTCAATCACTACTGATCTCCACTCTTGGTGTCCTACATACTATCACTGCACCCTTTCTCTCACTGTAATTTGTTATTGGAATGTACTCTCCAAATTCCCATAGATTTCCTTTTATAATCTATTTTTAATGAATCAATGACCATGATCTAACTCCAATTAATGGTTAAGATCATATTGACCCCATCAAATGACTTTTATAGAAGTCACTAGAGAGAAATTGAATTGTCTCAATTAATCGTGATTAATTAACCATTTTTCTGAAGTTAGACTTAGGGAAATAATTAAAATCGCTAATTAATTCTAATTAAGATAAATTTTTATTACAAACCTTTTTTGGGTATTGGAGAAAATTAATCCAACTATGTCTCTAGCCTCATAGACACCAACTTTGACTAGATTACCTGTCTGAGCTACACAAAATAAAACTCCTTCTCAATGAGGAAGGTGTCCTGCATAACACCCAACTTATCTTTGAAGAAGATGAATATCGTCTTCCTCAAGGCCTTGATCAGAATGTCTGCTACCTACTCATTTATAGGTGTATATTGTAGCTGAAAAATTATACACTATACACTATACACAATCGTTGATGAAGTGATACCTGATGTCTATATGTTTGGACATGTCGTGAAACCTCAAATTCTCAGATAACCTGATACAACTCTGATTGTTGCAATGTATCAATGTCGTCTCTATCCTTCAACCAAATAAGGCTACTAGAAACTTTTGAATCCATATGGACTCACATGTCGCCATGATAGCTGTTATGTACTCTTCCTTTGCAGAAATCAATGCCACAAATTTTGCTTTCGATTGTACCAAGATACAACTCCTGATCCCATGTCGAAGAAACACCTTGAAATTCTTTTACTATCCACTTTGTTACCTGCCCAGTCTGTGTCAGTATATCCCACCAACCTAATACCATTACCTCAAGCATATCTGATCCCATACTTGATTTTATGATGTAAATACCACATCACATGCTTTGTTGTTGTGCAATGCACTCTCTTCGGTTCCACCATGAACTAACTGAGATACTTTCCTGCATAAGATATATCTAGCTCGACATTGACCAAATACATGAGAGATTCAATCAACTTCTTGTATAAGGTAGGGTCCACATCCTTCTCCCTGTATGTGTCTACCTTACTCCAATTCATAATCATGGGTGTATACATGGCTCTGCAATCCTCCATCTCGAACCTCCTTAGGATCTCAATACAGTATTTCCCTTATCTAAGAAAAATATGTCCATTTGTTTGCCACACCTCCATGCCTAAAAATTATGCATACGCCCTAAGTTCTTCATCTCAAACTCTACTGGAAAGTCCCTCTTGCACACCTCTATGAGCCTAAGTGAACCTATTAGAAACAAGTAATCCACATACAAAACAAGAATGAGAAGCACAAACGAAACCACTAAGTAGTAGAGGTTTGCATCTACCTCATTCTTCACGAAGCCTATTCCTTGTAAATATCTATTAATGTGCTCATGCCATGCCCTCGGAGCATGCTTGATCCCATATAAATATCTCTTCAACCTGCATATGTGGTCAAACTATTATGTGCCACAAAGCCCTCTGGTTGTCCTATGTGTACCTCCTCTTCCAAATTACCATTAAGGAGCACTATCTTGACATCCATCTAATGGATCTTCCATCCCATATTTTCTTCTAATGAGATCATGACTCATATAGAAGTATACTTGGCCATATGAGTGAGTGTCTTGTCATAATATATCCCCTCTTTTTGAGATAATCCCTTTTCCACAAACCTTGCCTTGTATTTCTTGATGCTTCCATATGCATCATTCTTGATCTTAAAGATCTAACATGATTCAAACACATCCCTATATTTTATTCTACGCACAACATCCCACACATTATTCTACATGATTGAGGTAAACTCCTCAACCATTGCATTCTCACCACACCTGATGCTATGTGGCCTCCTAATAACTGAAAGGCTCACTATCTACAAAATAAATGACCAAAACCATGTAGCCATTGTACATATTTGGTTATCTCCATTACCTACTACCCATCTTAAGAGCTTCCACAAACTCTTGAGCATCCCTGAGTGTCTGTTGAATGTGACGAGGTATCCTGCCAACTATAAAGGATGGAATTTCAACTCCCATGTCCTCCTAATGCATCTCTCAGATCTGCTGCTCCATACTCATGAACTGTTAGGAACTCCTGCACTTAATTCTGTACTCAAACTAGTAACTATAAGCATGATCTACTACCCATGATATTACTGTTCAACTCTCAAAGCTTCTGTTGCCTATTCACTCTGATCGTCTACTGCTGGAAAATATTTGGAACTCCTTTATGCCTTGTCCTCCATGAACTTGACATCTCATATAACAATAATCATCCCGACCCCTGGTATGAATATCCTAGATGCCTTTGAGGTTTCGTTGTACCCCACAATGTACCCCATCTTTGCAGCTTGATCTAACTTGGAACGTGTATCCCATAGAATATTTTAATACACTAAGTTAACAAATATCCTGAAATGAATGGCATCTGGCTTCTTCCCAGCGAATGCTTCTTTTGGTGTCATTTTTCCTAGTGCTCTATGTGGAACCATGTTCTACATATAAATTATTGTACTACATGCCTCTGGCCATAAGTAATGTGGCATATCCTGGTCATACAACATATCCCTCATTACCTCTAATATAGAATGATTTTTCCTCTCAACAACCCCATTATGTTATGGTTTATAAGGAAATGTCCACTCTCTCTTGATTCCTAATATAGTACAAAACTCTTGGAAATCCTTTCCTGTGTACTCACCTCCATTGTCTAACCAAAGAACCTTCACCGTCCTACCTGTCACATTCTCCACAAGAGATTTAAACTCCTGAAAGTGAGTAAATATATCATCCTCGGTCTTTAGGAAGTATATCCAGGTCTTCCTTGAGAAATCATCAATAAAGGTAACTGATCTAGGAGGATCCTGAAGCACAAGTGGCCTTGAAAATCACTCAAAAATCAAAGTCGTAAGAGGGAAATGAAACCAAGACCAAAGCATAGTGCTCATCACCCTAATTCCAATGGTGTAAACAACACTCAAATCCAAGTTCATATGGTCAAGTTATGGTTGATCAATTTTTTGGTGAAAGTTGGACAAGTGGCAGGCTTAAGGAGGCAAAAAATTGGCAGAGACCTGGAGCATGGAATTCAGCCACCAGAATAGGAAAATTTGTCGAATAGTTAATTTTCCCAATGACCCTTATTTTCCACAAAGTAAAAAAAACCAATTTGGTTATAAAATGAAAAAAAAATATAATAATAGGGGTGGCGGGCTTCCACCCCTGCCACCCCCACATTGTATTATGTATTAACTGAAATGAAAATGGCTGGTGGGTCGTTACCCCCACCACACCCTGACACATATTATATATTAAAATGGGGTGGGTGGGCCACCCTCACGGACCTGCCCAACCCCCGAAACCACAATATATAACCGTTTCCATATGTGATAAATCGTCGCACCAGAAAGCCTAACCACCAACCAAAAAACAACGCGCCAAACATTAAATGGGCCGAAAGTGAACCGAATGGGGTTTGAAACTATAACCACCACCGGGCTAGCAGACTCCAATACCAATGAGCCAGACCCCGTTCCTTGGTGGATCCGCTGCCCATATAATATTTAAACCCTCAATTCATTCGATCAGGTAGTGAGGTAGAGATCGGAACTCTGAACAACGAAACCATGATCTGGAAAAACTAGGAGTAGGTCTAGGGTGCAGAACCCTGAGCGAGGAATCAAAATAGTTTCATTGAAGATTCCCTAGAGGGCCTGGGGTGATAGTGTCATAATTGGGCAAGTTTATAGTCATTTTTTCATGTTTTCATGCTAGGAATTCAGTGGTGACGTCTGTTCCTCCAACTAATCTCTCCACTTTTAGTCCATCATCTGGATTGGAGTTATAAGGGTCATTTTTATGAAGTTTCTTATAAATAATTTCTTTGATTCCAATTAATAAAAGAATTCCTCCCCACTGTTGAGCAGGGCTCAGTGATGTAGCTCACATTGGGTGAATTCTGTAATCAAATAGTTGTGTCTTTATCTCATGTTTGCTTATTTTTTTCTACTTCTTTTCATGTTGTTTAAGTTTCATGGTTAATATGCTCTATTATATGCAATTCTAAATGCATCCTTGAATTTAAAGATATGGATCAAGTTTGGTATCAAAGCAGGTCTTCTTGATGTGAGTTGCATGATGGAATTCTAACCAGGAACAAGCTCCAAAGAGGTGAAGGAAAAATTAATTCATTTTATCCCAAAGCGGTACATGCACTATGAATATGGAACATGGAAGATGAGGAAGCTCGAATCGAGGAAGAGTGAAATTATCGCAAGGCTTTCTAAACCATGGTAGAGAAAGTTGACAAGCTATTTGCAGGATATGGGAAGACAATCAAGCCTGAGAAGAAAGAGGCAAATGACCATGCAATGGTAAATCATGGGGGCAGTGGAGAAGAGCCTCCTCCCTGTCCATATTTTAGTGGAAAATTTTCTTCTTATTCTTCTCATCACTCTAACAGGAATCAAAGGAATGCGACTAAAAAGCCATTTTTAAAGCTAGATGTCAAGTTTGATTTACCTATTTTTAGTGGAGAATCTAATGCATTAAATATAGATAACTCGATAAGACATGATGAAGTATGTTTCTGCATACAATAAATAAAAGAGGATGAAGTCAAGATCCAACTAGCATCCCTGCGATTGAGTGGCACCGCTCTCGTTTGGTGGGAAGGAAAACTGCAACAAGGTGGTAAGAGTAGCCATAAACTTATTTCATCTTGGTCTGAGTTCATTTATGCTTTAAGATGACAATTTTATCCATTGGCTTATAGATAGAAGACCATGATGGAATGAAAAAATTTGAAACAAAGCAAAAGGTCAAACTGTTCAGTATTTTATAGAGGAGTTTAGAAAACAAGCATTAGCATTGAATGTTCCACTAAACACTTCTAAGACGTTTATAAAATATATTGGCTGGTTGCATAGTTATTTGCATCATTCATTGCTATTATTTGAACCTAAGTCTCTTGATGAAGCTAGTGTGAAGGATGTACATCTTGAAAGCAAGGAGAATCATGAAAAAGAAGACCACCCAAAGAGGACAACAATAACTAAGAGAAGAGGAGAAAATCCCTCTTTTACTCATTATTAGAAAGAAGGACGTGATGAGGAGAATTGCTGGAATCTGCATCTAGAAATGAGACCTAAGAGGAATGAAAAAAAAGGGAAGTAGAAGACAATTGAAGCCGTTCAAGAAGACCAAGAATATGAAACCGAGGATGATGAGATTATCACAACTTCAAGATTTGCAGGCGGTGGACCAATTGACCCGGGATCAGATTCAGGTGACGAAATGAAGATCGTAGAAATTGGGATTACAGCAGATGGACCCATCGACTTGGGTTCTGATTCAGGTATTTAGACAAAGATTTCAGCAGATGTTGTACCAATGATGAAAAGGGTACCAAATGTGGAATGGCTCCAAGAACTCGAAGAAATCAAACAAAGTATTCAAGTGGATAATGTTGAACTAATGAGACTCCTACAAGAAGTAGAGAAGGAGAAACAAAGGTTGCAACATCAGTTACAAGCCAAGGAGGAGGCCTTAGAAACGTTGCAGCATAACAAGCCCGAGGTAAAAATTGATTCTTCAATTTCATGTACTTTTTATGATGACAATTTTACTAATTTTGAAAGACATATTACATAAATTGGACCAAATTGTTGGTGAAAATGGGGTATCAAGGAAAGGGCCTCGACATTAATGGCCAAGGCATTGTGAATGCCATCAAATTGGAGGAATTGCCTCTTTATGCAAAACTTGGATATCTCAAAAAGGAGGTTGGGGAATGATCCAAGACAACGAGTGACCAACCAACTACAGATGAGGAGACCACTTCATCACATTCCAGTGATAGTGAGGGTTCCACGAGCACTTATTAGAGGCACATCAGGAGAAAGCATTCCAAGACGAATCATAAAGTTTGGAGGAGAAAGAATCATTGTAGTTACTGCAATGAGGATGGAAACCATAAAGTTACATGTTAGACACTCTAGGTCTTGGAAGCACCTATGAAGAAACCAACTGGAAAAGATGTTCAACCATGAATCTGCCATATTCATGGTGGTCCACTTTATTGAGTAAGAGATGGTTTTACTAGGTAATGTCGCTTTTCATGGCCACAGTTTGTAAATCATGCGTTGCGAATAATGTAAATGTGATGATGTATTTTCCATCTCTTACTAAAGAAACGGTGATGTTTTTGACCTTTTTATGAGTAGCTAGAGTGTTGGTTTATGTTATGTAAAACTTGACCAAAGAGTGTGTGTTATAAAATCTTGGAAAGTATGGGGTTTTTTGAGTCATGTGTGCTTTGTATGTGATTGCAATATATGTACCAGATTGGTATGCAGTACAGATGTTGAAAGTGTAGTTTGACGAGGACACAGGCAGTGTGCAGGATGTGGTCATGCTTTTGGAGGACCAAAGGCTCCTCAACGAAGAGGAATTATCCAGGAGGATCCCGAAGTACAAGTGGCCTTGAAAGAAACTCAAAAATTAAAGTCGTTAGATGGAAGCGAAACTAGGACCAGAATGTAGTGCTCGTCGCCCTGATTCTAACGATTCGAACAACACTCAAATCAAGTTCATAAGGTTGAGGTATGGATGGTCAAATTTTTGGTCAAATTTGGACAAGTGGCAGGCTTAAGGAGGTGTTATGCTGTGCATCAACTCCCCCATTTATTTGTATTAATCCTTAGGTAATTATTGTACAAATAAATAGGGACCCTTAAAATTTTTTGAAGCATAAGAATATAAGTTTAATTGAAAGATTTTCTTAGGAATAAATTTGATTTTCCATTTTAATAAAACCTCACTAAATCTTGAAAAACTAAAGAAGGTCCCTTTAAAGGCAAGTCCGACCATATCGCAAATCGCAAAGTCTTAAGAAGTATACATTTATCCATTGATTCAAGACTTGCAATTGCGATAAATGATAGCCCCTGGAGAACCCAATCACATTCATTTTTATAAAGGCTTAAAAGATTAGTAAGAATACTTTAAGGTAGAAACGCCCCACATCGTAATTCATACATCCAAAAGACCTCCCTCTTGCATAGCGCGATAAGCATCGAACCCAACGAAACATTAAACTATACCATAAAAATTTAATCACATCTGATGTATCGCAAGAATGCTAAAAGCTTTGCCCAAAACATTCCAAACAGTTCTGATTGCGATAAAGTTATTCATCAAAGGAAAGTTCCCAAGGAAATTATAAAGGTTAAACGAACACTTTACTTAAATATAAACCTAGGGCCCGCTATACTGTCACATTGTTCATCGCAATTGCAATCGCTAAAACTTCTTGGGCAATATCTTTTCTCCACTATATCGATATTGCCGATTGTGATATTGCAAGAATGCGATTATCACAATCACAAAATTCACATGCCTAACACACCAATACGATGATAGCGCTCTCACATATCGATGCTGAACTTAAAGAATGAACTTGTTTCACCATCCGAAGAAATATTGCGATGTGATATATTAATGAGTAATAAATAAAACACGCGGAGCCATGATTTCGGTTAATTAAATGGGTTCTAACGGTATTAATGGTTACAAGGCCCAGGGATATTTGGTGACTTGTTTAGATTTATTTGCATTAAAACCTCTCTTTCCATCATTTCAAAAAGCTTTCTGTGTTTGCATGCTTTTACGTTTAACTCCTATTTTTCTCTTCATTTGCTTCATATTCTCTTATTGCGGGATTTCTCCCGGAACTAAGTTGTGTGGCAAAATGACTAAATATAATAAGGGAAAGAAGTGTGGTGAAGCTTCTCAATCCTCTACGTCTGAGGTTATTGAAATACTTGCATTATTTTCAGACACCAAACACACCATTGATAGTGGGACCTCCTCCAAAGAAACAACAAATGCTACCACTTCTTCTAAAGCTTTTTATTTTGAAGTTGTAAGTTCTTTCCTACACAGAATTGCTGTTAGGCCAAAGATTTTAACATACAATAATATGTTAAAATGGATTATAGACAACATCAACATTGCAAACCGTGCATTTTTGACTTCAAGAAAAGAAGCTGTTGCTACCTTCATGACAGAGGATCTTAAAAGAATGTATCATATGCTAGACCCACAAAAGGTATATGATAAATCTTTTCTTGAGAATTTCACAAAGGAGAACGAGGATCCATTAGAACCAGTTCGAAAATCGAAGTCCAGTTCCAGCAAGTTCAAACAAGAGAAAATGGGTATGTATCCTATGCCATCTCTCATTGTTCCCTACTCTATGGTTGTAGCTATGATGTGTAGACTATTTGGGCATGCTGATACCAGTAAGTTTTCTGTTGAATGGGTTCCCTTAATAGATGCAACCGTAAACTCCTTTGTAATGGATTGGGGTACAATTTTATCTAATAACCTGGCTATCCAAATTCAGGAATATAGGGAAAAGAGGTTTGTCACCTCCAGGACAGTCCCACCATTTTCATGAGTGCTTATGTTATGGATGTAGTCTATTTCACCACCAATTTTCCAACTATGGGGTGGAAATGGACTATTCAAGACCCTACCCCCATTCATATATATCATAAAATTCTATGGGAGTCAAATTACCAAGCCCATTTCTACGAAATCTGCCAGGGAGTTATGTTACTAATCCACCAAGCGGTTTTTGATAAGAAGGCCCCAAGGTTATCTAATGAGGCCAAGATCAATATTTTTCCAGTATCTAGGTGGTTTGGGGAAGAGTTGTTTACCTATATCAGGGTTTTCAAAAGCATAACACCTCCTCATGTCCTTCCTTGGTATGTACTTGATAAACTTCTTGCCAGGGAAATTGCTTACCAGACTGTAGGGGATAAGATAACTAAGACTTTGAAAGAATACAAGAAATCCATTTGGCCTTCTCTTCCCCTCCAATGTGGTGTTTACGTGTTGCACAATTTTAGGCATGATGCACTTGAAATAAACCACATCTTATGTTTGAAGCTCACTACAGTTCCTGATAGGAAGTATGATCCCAATAACGTTTCCCAAAACTTCACTACATTGGTTAGAATAAGGCAGTTCAGCCATGAAGAGGACGATTTTCATGATTTATTTGAGTCAACCGATCTCTTATCACAGGTCCAACATCTGGCTACTTTGAGACTCAATCCACCAGATTTGGTCTGTGTACTCCAATACAGGAAGAAGAGGTTACTGAAGGTCCCTTTGGACCTACTCGAAATACCTAAGCTAAATATTGAAATAGAAAACATTTCAAGACAAAGTTCCAAAAAGGGCTTAGAGCACAACTCAGAGCATGATACAAAGAAAGCCTCAGAACGCAATTCTGAGCATAAATCAAAAGAAATATACGAGAAGACATCAAAGAAGAGATCGGGCCAGAATTCAGAACAAGGTTGAGAGCATGAATCAGAAAATGATTTAGAGCATGACTCATAGAAAAGTGCGCAGAAAATCCCCGAGAAGAGTCCTGTAAAGGACACTAAAAGGGAATCTGAAAAGGTCTCACAAGAGAAAGAAATGGAATATATTTCCACTAAAGCACACACAAAGGAGAATCCATTAAAAAACGAACTAGGTGAGGCATGGAAACAGTTTGAACGACAACTCAAAGGACAACAAGGGGAGGAGAATGTTGAAACACAAAACATATTCAACACACCCCATAATACTGGACAGAGCTCGCTTACTGACAGAGCTACTAATAAGACTGTTGCCACAGAACAAATTGAAATCATCCTGACCTTCCCCTCGACCGAAATTGCTCTTAGAGTAGAGGAGATTCCTACTCTTGATGTCTTTTACAGTAAAAAACATCGGATTGTATTAAAACAATAAAGCTAGAAAAGGAAAATATATCATACCTCGTTGATAAGTCCCAACATTGAGCCAATGGATATTGTTTGGAAGGATAATCTTATGGATACTTCAGATAATTTGACCAACTATCATAATTTGTAGGTGCTTATGTATCTGCTACTATTGATAAGAAAGGAGAGGTCAAACAATTGATAAAGGACAAAGATGAGAGAATACAACAGTTGGTTGAAGAAAAGTAGAATATAGTCCATTATATGAAGTCACAAATGACACAACTATAAAAGAGCTTTGATTAGTTAAAGCTCCAATTTCAAGCAGAGACAAGTGCCAAAGATGCTCAAATACAACAACTACGATTTTCTGTAGAACAATTGCAAGACAATCCTAAAGTTGAGGAGTTTGTCAAAGAAGCACTTGAACTAAATTCTCTGTTATCTACGCAACAGGCAACATTTTGTCAGAGTCTATCAATCATCAATCCGATGTGCAAGGAAAGCAATTCATTGAGGAATCAAGTATCCAATATGAGGATCACTTTCAATGATATTGATGAGAATATCTCAGGATACATTACATGGTAGGATACCCGAGAAGGAAGGATAACAGATATACCCAGATAGAAGAGACTCACAAAGATATAATTTTCACTAAATGGGATATAAATTTGAAACAGGCAGAAAGGGAAGTCACAAGAGCAACCGATGTTGCAAGAAACATCATTGAGACCACCAATGATAATTTACAAATGCCAACCTGATACAAAAATGCCCACTTGAAGGTCTTCCCAATATTAGAGACTTAGAAGAAAAATCACAAGAAACTTCTACAACAAAAGAAGAAGTGATCAAACAACTTACAAAACTAGACTAGGAAGTTTATTGGAGGTATATGGTAAAGCCACACAGTTAGTGGTTAGTACTACTCCGTCTTGCTGACTCAGCAATGCAGATTTTTCCTTCCCTATCAGATGTAGTGTATACCAACCAAATGTGTACAAGGATGTTACAACCTCCTGAACTCAAGCCTATGTTGGATATACATCATCTAGGACAACAAATGTAAGAGTAGACACCACTACATGCTAGAACTAGTCATTTCCATAATTTATCTTTTATGTAATTATGTTATTTATTTCTAGGTGGGTTGTTTTGACCTCCTCAAAACTTCATGCATCGCCTATTTTTGTACTTATACTTTATTATAAAGCCCTTTCATGTATTTTAAGAAATGGTCTAGAATTTTATAAAGAAACTCTTTACTAGCTTGCACTTTTGTACTTTAAAGTTTCTCTTGTTCTAATCCTTGGATCAGAGTCCTGAACTTTTGTTGGAGAAAGCAAACCATCCTAATAAGACAGAATGGAATGAAGCTACTTATTTTATGTGTAGACTGATATGCATTGAGTACTTTTTATCTTTGTGTATCTATTTGTTCATGAATTAATAGTCATTTCTATATACTATTTATCATATGTATCTTTTTCCATACAATACTATATCCATTCACTTTTGAACATACTAGGACTATTATTTTTAATACATTGATGAGAAATTGGTCAGACGATATTTGATGCGATATATGATTTATAAATTATTTTTATTAACTATTTAATCAAAATAATTACTTCAAAGGTTTTTCACTTATGTTAATATCTGTTTAATCTTCATTATCAAGTACTAAGGATGATTGTTTTAGATCACACAAGTATCAGTATAAATTCTCGGGTAATTAATATATCTATATATATATATATATAATATATATTATATTTATATATATATTATATATATATATATATATAATAGATATATATATATATATATATATTTATATATATTATAATATATATATATATATAGATATATATATATATATCACTTAGTTTTATCAATAAAATACCTATTCATCCTATCACATTTTGACTGGGAAACTGGTCCCATTATATCCAGTCGAAGCTACCATCCAAATAGAAAAGGGGATGGTATTCAAGTCCCTGACCGGGTGGTTTTCCCCCATGTTGTTGCATTGATTTTCGAGGCTTCAAAAATTTGGCACTAGAAGGAAGGCCAAGACTATGAATGGAAAAGAGAAATCAATCTAAAATAACAATCCATTCCAAGAGTCACTCCCCCTCAATATCACCTCCAAATTCTCGATCCTCATCTAAAACCCCTATTTCTAGATAAGAAGGTGAGGAGATACCTCCAAAATCTCCTATTACTATTCCTAAAGTATCTTCTTCAGATTATAATCTTGAATCACCTGAGGTTTAGACTTTAATAAATAAATTAGAGGAATCATCCATTTCAGCAGAAAATCTTGTCCAATCGGAAGCATCTGAAGGGAGTATCACTTGTGTTTTACAACCCACTCAGATTCTAACTCATTCTCAAAGTGAGAAGCATGGGGTTCCTCCATTTGAATTTCCTCTTCCTACTTTTTGAAAGAAAACTAAGAAATGTGAGTCACAGACATCAACTAGCGAGGTTTTATCAAATTCCCCTCCACAAACACCTTCATTCCCTCCATTCATTCCTCTTAATATCCCTTCTTCTCAAGGTACTGGTGCTAGTTCATCTAGCTCAAGAACAAAACCTCCCTCTTCTTCCACCTAAACTCTAACAATGGCAGGACAACAACCACTACCACAAGCTAGATCTTGGGATAATCCTAGTGCTATCCAAATGACAACTCCCCTTCATGACCTACTTAGGCATCCCTGAAATATGGTTTCCAAAATTCAACCTTGATGATGGATTGCCTACTGAGGAAAATCTCCCTAATTATATGTTAGCGTAAATTTTAAAATTTTGCGGTCATTTTTTGGAAAAATATGACCCGGATTATCCACAGTACTTTGTTCATCATGTCGACGTTTCGAACCCTAAAGGGGATCCATCATTAGGACATAAAATGAGTAATAGATTGAGAGAAGAATTTACTGATCAGAATAGGTCGACAACTCTTCTTTCAATCTTTGTCCTTGAAATTTTGAGAGAATATATCTCATTCCATGTATCCCCTCCGTACAGGGAAGTTATGTTAAATTTTAAACTTCTGTGGTCATTTTTTGGAAAAATATGACTCGAATTATCCATAGTACTTTGTTCATCATGTCGACGTTTCGAACCCAAAAGGGGATCCATCACCAGGACAAAAAATGAGTGATAGATTGAGAGAAAAATTTACCGATTGGAACATGTCAGCAACTCTTGTTTCAATCTTTATCCTTGAAATTTTGAGAGAATATATCTCATTCCATGTATCCCCTCCGTACAGGGAAGTTATGTTAAATTTTAAATATAACTTAGCTATAAATATTAATGGAGTAGTTGAAGAAGATTGTGTAGTAAGATTATTTCCCTACACTCTCCAAGGATCAACGTGTTCATGGCATTTTTCATTATGACCAAGATATATCATTAATTGGGACATGTTTGAAGAGAAATTTCTAGCCAAATTTGGTGATGATTGTACAATCACATCTCTTATTAATGATATTTCTAATTTAAAATCTAAATCAGGTGAAAAGATCAATGACTTCAATTCCAGATTCAATAAACTATTAAACAAAATCCCAACCACATGAATCCCTAGTGTTGATGTCCAAATCAAGTGGTATATATCTTCTCTTCCTTCTAATATAGAAACTTTTGTAGATAGAGCTAATAAGGCTACTTCGGTAGAAAATATGAAGGAAGCCTTATCTGTAGAAAAGAGAATAGTTGCATTAGAGAAGAAAATAGCTCAAGAAGATAGAAAAATAAAAAAGGTTTCATTTAAAGATGAACCAAAGAAAAAAACCCTTAAAGACCCTTCTAATCTTGAAGACTTGCAAAAAATCTTGAAAACCATGTCAAATGAAATAGTAGAGATTAAGAAACAAGTAGCTGAATCCTCTTCTAAGAAACCTTTCAGATCCTTCAAGAGGAATCAAACTTCTAACCCTCAGCCACCAAATACAATATCCAATCTTGAATCTGACTTAGAAGAAGAAGAAGAAGAAAATGTAGTGATTGATGAAGATACTGAAGATGAAGAATTGGTTGAAGTACATGGAATGTGGGATTTCATCCCCCCTATTTTTGATAATGAAGAGGAGAAAGAAGCTCTACCTGTTAGCACCAAGATTAAAGTCCCTACTAATTTAACACAATCAAATCAAAAGAAAAAGACCTCAACCCCTGCTGCCAAGGAAAAGGTGGCTAGTAAAAAGTCTTCCCCCAAAACTCCTCAACCAACTCCATCCTCATCAAATCCTCCATCATCATCATCCAAAACCTTGGTAGTTACAGATACCATGGAATATAACATAGTGGAGGACATGAAGAAGACCAGAGCCAATATCTCTCTTCATGATCTCAGTAATCTTAAACATCAACAAAAATTAATGCTAAAAGAATTAAATGCAATTCCTGCTTCTCCTCTTCCTGATGCTGTTGTATCCCAAGCTTACATAGGAATGGGTAAACCCCCTAATGATTCATCAAATGAGGTTGATCCTATTGATTCTATCTTAATTCGTGACAAATCCAATTCACATACTCCCCCTTTCCTCTTGACTTACAAAATCCTCAATAAAAATTTGCATAATTGCTTGATAGATTGAGGGGCCTCTTCAAACATAATGCCAAGAACAATCTGTTTTAAATTAAATGTTTTTCCCCAAAAATATGTTGTTCATATTGCACAACTTGATAAGATGAAAGTCAAGGTATTAAGGGAAATGAACTCATTCACCATCAAACTCTCTTCTAATCCGAAAGTGTGTCAAGTAATTGACTTATTAGTTGCTGATATACCTAAGTTCTACGGTTTAATTCTGAGTAGAAATTGGTATGAAAAGTTTCAAGGATATTTTGCAACAGACTGGTCTCACATGTGGCTTCCTTACAATGGAAATCCAAATCAAATTATAATTTACCAAGAAAAGCATTTAAAACATACATCGATTGAATTTGAAGGTGAGAATGAGCTAGTAATTTTCAACAATAATATCATTGGAAATTACTCTGCTGAGTCATTTTTAGGGAACTTCAATGCACAAAGGCCTCCTTTTTTGGACAAATATGTCACTTCCCAGATTGAGAACTTTTCTAAAATAATTTTTTGCAGATGTATAAATCTTGTAGATAAACCATTATTTAAAAGTTTGTTTTGGACATTATGTTTTGATGGATCTAAATCCAATGATGGTGCAGGAGCTGGTTGTATATTAATCAGTCCAGAAGGAGAAAAAACATGCTAGCATGTAGGTTAGAATTTGAATGCACAAATAATACTGCTAAATATGAGGCACTGATAGAAGATTTGTATAAAGAAATAGGCCTTGATATCAAATATATTCAAGTCTTTGGTGATTCAAAAATTATTATCAAGCAAGAAACACCATTCATTGTCTCTCTCGACATTTTAAACATTACCAATCATTAGTCCAATATCTTACTTCACATTTTTTAGCATTCAACATCTCTCCTATACCTAGACTTCAGAATGCAAATGCTAACCTTCTGGATAACATACCATCCAAGCTCATACCATAAGAGGATTACAGTCTAGATAGCTTTTCCATAGAATTGAGTTTTAGACCATCCATTCCTAATAATGTCACCAATTGGCGAGTATTTAATGATGATGAAGATATCATAAACCTTCTAACATTAGAAGGGTCATATGATGACCAAATAATAGATGAAAATGAGCACGATAATCAGTTGAAATAGAAGTCTAATGAGAATCCCATACCTAAATCTATGGTAAAATTGGAGCATCTTTATGATATTAAAGACAGACTCAAAAAGGTTACTAATTCTCAAATCCAAAGCTCAACCTTAATATTTTAACTAGTAAACCTTGGAACTGTTGACAAACCTCAAAAAATTAATCTAGGACTTGGTCTCTCCCCTGATGGGAGATTATCCTTTATCCACTTGTTAAGAACGTACAAAGGTATGTTTTCCTATAACTATGATGATCTTAAAACGTATGATACCTCTATCATACAACATACCATTCCCATGATATCTGATGACAAGCTTGTACAACAAAAATTAAGGAAAATGCATCCCAATTTGGAAAGTCAAATAAAATCAGAACTAAATAAACTCCTTAAAGCCAAAATCATCTTTCCTGTTAGGTATTCAAAATGGGTCTCAAAATTAGTACCCGTCAGGAAGAAAAATGCTGACATTCGCATCTGTACTGATTTTAGAAATCTCAACAAAGCTTATCAGAAGGACAATTTTCCATTACTGACTATCGAACAAATACTACAATTGGTAGCTGGTTTAGAATTTATGTCTTTTCTCGATGGATTTTCTGGATATAATCAAATCCTTGTTCATCCAAATGATAAATTAAAGACTACATTCAGGACTAAATGGGGAACCCATGGCTACCAGAAAATGCCTTTAGGTTTAATTTAACGTAGGGGAAACTTTCCAAAGATCTATGGATATAGCCTTTAAAGGTTTGATAAACAAAACTGTTGTCATTTATTTGGATGATATTACTGTTCATTCCAAGAAAAAAAACAACCATTTACATGACCTGCAGCAGATCTTTGAACACTATAAGAAATATGGAATCTCATTGAATCCAAAGAAGTCTTATTTCTCTCTAAGTGAAGGTAAACTTCTAGGGTTCATTGTATCCAAAAAGGGCATTTGTATTGATCTAGACGGAATAAAAGAAATTGCTGAAATTTCTTTACCCCACAACAAAAAATCTATGCAGTCTTTTCTAGGTCAGATAAATTTTGTCAAAAGATTTGTCCCTGACTTTTCCCATATTGTTTTATCAATACAAAACATGATTAAGAAAAATTCAATCTTTAAATGGGGACATAATGAAAGATAAGTTTTTGATCTTATCAAACGAGAAATTGTGAATGCTCCCTCTCTAACAACTCCAATTTTTTCTAATCATTTCATTTTATATGCATTCGCTTCTGAAACATAATATGTTGTTGTTTTGACACAACTCAATGATCAAGAGATCGAAGTACACATCTCATTCTTTAGTTCTAATTTTCAAGGTGTTGAACTTAATTATTCAGAGGTGGAAAAATAGGCTTTTGCTGTTTTCAAATCTGTAAAGCATTTCAAACCTTTTCTCCTCAAAACCCATCCTAAAATAATAGTCCCATTCTCAGTAGTGAGGCAATTAATTATGCAAAGGGAAGTAGGGGAAAAAGAGCAAACTAGGTAAAAACTATGAAAGAATATGATATTGACATTAAATCGGCCAAAATTGTCAGAGGACAAGGTTTTTGTAGATTTATTACAAGAGCTTCCAACCTACCAGCAGATGAGGACTCGAGTAACATGATACATGTATCAGAGGTAAGCCTAAACGATTTAGAGTCCCAATATGTTGATCTTATTTTTTATTTGAAAAATGGATATGCTTCTCCTAAACTCAATCATAAAAGGAAAAAGGCTTTAATATTGAAATAAAATCAATATGAAATCATTGATGATGTGTTATTGAGAAGCAATTACGATTTTTTATTGGTAATATGTCTTGAAAAGTCTGAAGCATGGAAGGTTTTGTAGGAACTCCATGATGGACCAGCTGGTGGACATTTTTGAGGAGATACTACTGCACAAAAAATCCTCCATGTTGGGTATTATTAGCCAACCTTGTTCAAAGATACCCATGAATACGTAAGGAAATGCAAAATATATCAAACTACTATAGGAAGACAATGGAAACCTACCTTATCTCTACAACCAGTCAACATTGATAAACCTTTTGAATAATGAGGATTAGATATCATATGTGAGATTGTTCCTCATTCCTTAAAGCAACATAAGTATATCCTTATATCTATAGACTATTTTACTAAGTGGGTGGAGGAAATTCCACTAAAGGTAGCCAATTATGATGTTATCATTGAATTCATTGATCAATTCATTATTACTAGATTTGGCTTACCAACTTCACTTATGTTTGATAATGCATCTTACTTTTCAGGAAATAATATGACTGAAATTGCCCTTAAGAGGGGATTTAAACTTAAATACTCTACTAACTACTACCTTTAAGGAAATGTTCTAATAGAGTCAACCAACAAGAACCTCATAAGAATTATAAAGATAACTTTTGATCAAAGCCAAAATAATTGGCATAAATCTTTGACATTTTCTCTATGGGAAGATCGGATAACTCAGAAGGCCTCAATAGGAACTTCTCCATTCAATCTAGTATTTGGGAAATAAGCTATCATCCCTTCAAATCTAGTTATTCCCTCATTAGCCCTAGTCCAATTCATATAAGAATCATCTTCTTCTTCATTACAATTAAGACAATCTCAAATTCTTAAATTAGAAGAAGAAAGGGAAAAATCCAAACTTACACCTGCTTGCCATCAATATCTAGTAAAATCTTCTTTTGATCCAAGTTTTGTTTCCACGAAATATTTTCAAATTTGTGATCTCATTTCTAAATAGGACAAGGCACATGAGGAAAAAGGAAAGCATACCAAATTCCAAAAAATGTGGCTTGGACCATTTCAAATTGTTGAACAAGTAGAACCATCAGCATTTATATTGCAAGATTTATTAGGAAAGAGAGATTCTCTTCTTGTTAATGGGATTATTTTAAAAATAATATTTTCTTAGAAGATTACATCTTCTACTATACATTATTTCATTTACTTTTTGTCTTTTCTTAGGAAAATAATCTTAAATAGCATTACTTTTGGATTTATAATAATTTAAATCTCTTGAATTAATTTGATATTTCACTTTCAAAGTAGAATTTCTTAAGGAAATAATTACAACATTTGAAAATTCGCTAAGTATCATAAAACTCTGAAATTTTCTTTTCCATTGAAGTCATAAATTATTTGAAAACCTCAAACTTTATAAAATCCGTTATTTAATAATCAAACAAAAAAAGTTATCTTTAACAAAGTAAAGACTAATTACAACTTAACATCTCCAACTCTAAAATTGTCATCCAAAAACTCTTAAGGAGTCAATAATTCTCCCCATCCATTAGCTTTACTATTTTTAGAGTGTAATTCAAAAATATGTTAAGCTTAAAAGATAAGAGGTCTCATCACAAGCCTTCTTACCATGTTCATAGGGAAATAATAGACTAACATTACCAACACTAAATACCAAACCAGGGTAATGGCTTATGATTATGTTAATCTTACGACAAGGGGTCTCATCACAAGCCAACTTGTTCAATTCAATTACAACCAGTGAATCACATTGTCACTTTCTGGCCACCAAACCAGGACAATGGATTTTATTTGATTTTCCCTTTTAATAAAACCTCACTAAAGCTTGAATAACCAAAGAAGGTCCCTTTAAAGACAAGTCTGACCATATCGCAAATTGCAAAGTCTTAAGAAGTATACATTTATCCATTTAGTCAAGACTTGCGACTGCGATAAACGATAGCCCCTGGAGAACCTAATCACATTCATTTTTATAAAGGCTTAAAATATTAGTAAGAATTCTTTAAGGCGGAAACACCCCACATCACAATTCATACATCCAAAAGGCCTCCCTCTTGCATAGCACAATAAGCATCAGACCCAACGAAACATTAAACCATACCATAAAAACGCAATCACATCCAATGTATCACAAGAATCCTAATAAGCTCCACCAGTAAAATTCCAAAGAGTTCCGATTGTGATAAAGTTATTCATCAAAGGAAAGCTCCCAAGGAAATTATAAAGGTTAAACAAAATTTTTACTTAAATATAAACCTAGGGCTTGCTATACTGCCACATCGTTCATTGCAATTGCAATCACTAATTTTTTTTGGGAAATATCTATTCTCAGCTATCTCGACATCAATAATTGTGTGTGATAATGTGATTATCGCAATCACAAATCTCCCATGCCTAACATGTCGATACAACAATATCACTATCGCGTATTGGTGCAAAACTTAAAGAATGAACTTGTTTCACCATCCGAAGAAATCTTGCGATGCGATATATTAATGAGTAATAAATAAAACATGCAGAGCCATGATTTCGGTTAATTAAATGGGTTCTAACAGTACTAATGGTTACAAGGCCCAAGGAGATTTGTTGACCTATTTAGATTGATTTGAATTAAAACCTCTCTTTCAGTCATTTAAAAAAGCTTTATGTGTTCGCATGCATTTATGTTTAACTCGTATTTTATTCTTCATTTGATCTATATTCTCTATATTGTAGGATTTCTTTCGAAAGTAAATTGTGCAGCAAAATGACTAATTTAAGAAGGGAAAGAAGTCTGGTGAAGCTTCTCAATCCTCTACATCTGATGTCACTAAATTGCTTCCATTATTTTCAGACACCAAATGCACCATTGATAGTGGGACCTCCTCATGGGAAGCTATGTACAATCTGTGGGAAAAGGAGGGTCCAAGAATAATTGAAACCAAAGCAACAACAAATGGTACCACTTCTTCTGAAGCTTCTTATTTTGAAGCTGCAAGTTATTTTCTACACATAATTGCTGCCAGGTTGAATATTTTACCATACACTGATATGGTAAAATGAATTATAGACAACATCAACATTGCAAACTGTGCATTCTTGACTTCAAGAAAAGAAGATATTTCTACTTTCACGACAGAGGATCTTAAAAGAATGTATCATATACTAGACCCACATAAGGTATATGATAAAGACTTCCTTGAGAATTTCACAAAGGAGAATGAGGATCCATTAGAACCAATTCGGCAATGGAAGTACAGTTACAACAAGTTCAAACAAGAGAAAATTGGTATGTATCCTATATCATCTCTCACTACTCCCTATTATATGGTCGTGGCTATGATGTGTAGACTATTTAGGCATGCTGATACCACTAAGTTTTCTATTGAATGGGTTCCCTTAGTATATGCATCCATAAAATCCTTTGTAATGGATTGGTGTACCATTTTATCTAACAACCTGGCTATGAAAATTCAAGAATATAGGGAAAAGAGATTTGTCACCTCCAGGACAATCCCACCATTTTCATGAGTGCTTATGTTATGGATGTAGTCTGTTTCACCACCAATTTTCCAACTATGGGGTGAAAATGGACTATTCAAGACCCTACCCCCATTCATATATATCATAAAATTCTATGGGAGTCGAATTACCAAGACCATTTCTACAAAATCTTCCACGAAGTTATGTTACCAATCCACCAAGCAGTTTTTGATAAGAAGGCCCCAAGGTTATCCGATAAGGCCAAGATCAATATTTTTCTAGTAGCTAGATAGTTTGGGGAAGATATGTTTACCTATATCAGGTTTTTCAGAAGCATAGAACCCCCTCATGTCCTTCCTTGGTATGTACCTGATAAAATTCTTTCCAGGGAAATTTCTTACCAAACTGTAGGGGATGGGATAACCAAGACCTTGAAATAATACAAGAAATCCATTTGGCCTTATTTTCCATCCAATGTGGTGTTTATGCATTGCACGATTTCAAGAATTTTGCACATGAAATCAACCACATCTTATGTTTGAAGCTCGCTATAGTTCCTTGTAGGCAGTATGATCCCAATAAAGTTGCCAAGAAATTCACTACATCAATTAAAATAAGGAAATTCAACCATGAAGAGGATGATTTTGATGATTTATTTGAGTCAATCGAGCTCTTCTCACATGTCCAACATCTGACTACTTTGAGACTCAATCCACTAGATATGGCCCATTTCCACAAATATAGGAAGAAGAGGTTACTGAAAGTACCTTTGGACCTATTGGAAATAGCTAAGCCAAATACTAATAGAAAACATTTCAAGCCAGAGTTCAAAAGAGGGCTGAGAGCATGACTCAGAGCATGATTCAGAGAAAGCCTCAGAACACAATTTTGAGCATAACTTAGAAGAAAGATCTGAGTAGACATCAAAGTAGAGATCAGGCCAGAATTCAAAACAAGTTTCAGAGCATGACCGAGAAAACTATTCAAAGCATGACTCATAGAAAAGTGCGCATAAAAGCCCCAAGAAGATTCATGTAAAGGACACTGAAAGGGAATAGAAAAAGGCCTCACAAGAGAAAGAAGTGGAAGATATTTCCACTAAAGAACACAAAGAGGAGAATCCCTTAAAAAACCAACTAGATGAGGCATGGCAATAGTTTGATTAGCAACTCAAAGGACAACAAGGGAAGGAGAATGTTGAAACACAAAACATATTCAACGCACCTCAAAATACTAGTTAGAGCTCTCTTATTGATAGAGCTACTGACAATACTATTGTCATAGAAGAAATTCAAATCATCTCGGCTTTCCCCTCAATCTAAATTGTTCTCAGAGTAGACGAGATTCCTCCTCTTGATGTCTTTTACAGTCCAAAACATTGGTTTGTATTAAAATGACAGAGGAAGAAAAGGAAAATATGTCAGACCTCATTTATAAGTCCTGACAATGAGCCAATGGATATTGTTTGGAAGGATGCTCCTATGGATCCTTCAGATAATTTGACAAAACTATCACAATTTGCAGGTGCTTATGCATCTACTACTATTGATAAGGCAGTAGAGGTCAAACAATTGATAAAGGACAAATATGAGAGAATACAACAGTTGGCTGAAGAAAACCAAAATATAGACCATCAGATGAAGGCACAAATGACACAACTACAACAGAGATCTGATCAATTAAAGCTCCAGTTTCAAGCAGATACAAGTGCTAAAGATGCTCATATACAACAACTGCGATTTTATGTAGAACAATTAAAAGACAATCCTAAAGTTGAGGAGTTTATTAGAGAAGCACTTGAACTAAATTATCTATTATCTAAGCAATAGACAACATTTTGTCATAGGATATTAGTCATCAATCCAATGTGCAAGGAAAGAGATTCATTGAGGAATCAAGTATTCGATATGAGGGTCACTTTCAATGAGATTGATGAGAAAATATTAGGATACATTACATGGTAGGATACTTGACAAGGAAGGATAGTAGATCTACCCAGGATAGAAGAGATTCACAAAGATATCATTTCACTGAATGGGATATACATTTGAAACAGGAAAAAAAGGAAAGTCGCAAGAGAAACCAATGCTGCAAGCAAGATCATTGATACCATCAATGACAATTTACATAATGCCAACTTGATACAAGAATGCCCACTTGAAGGTTTTCCCAATATCAGAGACTTAGAAGCAAAATGGAAAGAAACTTCTACAACAAAATAAGAAGTGATCAAACAACTTACAAAACTGGATTGGGAAGTATATTGGAGGTATCTGGTAAAACCACACAGTGAGTGGTTAGTATTACATTGTCTTTCTAACTCAGCCATGCTGATGCTTCCTTCCCTATCAAATGCAGTGTATACCATCCAAATGCATACAAGGATGTTACAGCCTCTAGAACTCAAGCCTATGTTGGATATATATCATCTAAGACAACAAATGAAAGAGTAGACACCACTACATGCTAGAACTAGTCATTTCCATAATTTATCTTTTATGTAATTCTATCACTTATTTCTAGGAGGGTTGTTTTAACCTCCTCAGAAATTCATGCATTGCCTATTTTTGTACTATATTTTATTATAAAAACCCTTTCATGTATTTTAATAAAGGGTCTGAAATTTTATAAAGAAACTCTTTACTAGCTTTCACTTTTGTACTTTAAAGTTTCTCTTGTTAGAATCCTTGGATCGGAGTCCTGAAATTTTGTTGGAGAAGGCTTACAAAAGCTTGCACTTTTGTACCTTTTAAATCATCCTAATAAGACAGATTAGACTAGAGGTACTTATTTTATGAGCATATTGACATGCATTGGGTAATTTTATCTTTGTGTATTTATTTGTTCATGAATTAATAACCATTTCTATATATTATTTATCATATGTATCATTTTCCATACAATACTATATCCATTCATTTTTGAACATACTAGGACTGTTATTTTTAATACATTGATGAGAAATTGGTCAGACGATATTTCATGTGATATATGCTTTAATATTCATTATCAAGTACTAAGGATCATCATTTTAGATCGCACAAATATAAGTATAAATTCTTGGGTAATATGTATAGATAGGTTACATATATATTCATGTTTTAATTAAAAACCACCCCATCTATCACTTTGCTTTATCAATCAAACACCCTATCCATCCTATTACATTTTGATTAGTAAAATGGTCCCATTCTATTGAGTCAGAGCCACTAATCCAAAAGGAAAAGGGATGGTATTCAAGTCCTCGATGGGTGGTTTTCCCCCATGTTGTTGCAACGATTTTCGAGCCTTCAAGAGGAGGCAACAAATTGGCAGAGACCCCACACACAAAATTCGGCCACTGGAATGGGCGAATTTGTCAAATAGTTAATTTTACCAATGACCCTTACTTTGACATAGTAAAAAATAACCAATTTAGTTATAAAATGAAAAAAAATAATAATAATAGGGATGGAAGGTTGCCACCCTTGCCAACCCTACATTGCATTATGTATTAAAATAAATCAAAATGGGTGGTAGGCCACTACCCCTGCTACACCCCGACACATATTATATATTAAAATGGGGTGGGCAAGCCACCCCTGACAGACCCACCCAACCACCAGAACCACAATATATAACCGTTTCCATATGTGATAAACTACTGTAAAGAAAACCTAACTACCAACCAAAATACAATGCACCAAATTTTAAATGGGCCGATAGTGAACCGAATGGGGTTAGAAATTCTAACCACTGCGAGGCTAGCAGAATCTGCCACCAATGAGCCACGACCTGTTCCTGGGTGGCTCCACTGCCCATTTGATATTTAAATCCTTAGTTCATTCAAATGAGTAGTGAGGAGAATGTCAGAACTATGAATAAAATAACCATGATCCAGTGGAACCATGAGAAATTCTAAGGTGCGGAACCCTCAATGAGGCATTAATAGATATTCCTTGAAGATTCCCTAGAGGGCCTAAGGTGATAGTGTTAGAATTGGGCAAGTTTATAGTCGATTTTATATATTCGCGCCAAGAAATCATTGGTGATGTTCATTTCTATAACTGAGTTGTCCATTTTCAGGCCATCATAGATTGGAAGTATAAGGGTGATTTTTATGAAATTTCTTATAACTAATTTCTTTGATGCCACTTAATCAAGGAAGTCCTCCCCACTATTGAGTAGGGCCCAGAGACGAAGCTCACATTGGGCGAAATCCATAATCAAATCATTGTCACTTTATCTCATGGTTTCTTATTTTTTCTGCTTCTTGTCATGTGGTTTAAGTTTCATGGTTAATATGTTATGTTATATGTGTTATCACTCAGGTTGTTCCCTGCTACCTAAAGGGAATACGGCCGAGGTAACCACTAACCAATATTTTAGTTACAGGTCCTAGCCTACCTATAACCAGAGAGGGCTCTCTCTTTATGATTGAGCTTTGTTGGTGGATGATTTTAGGCTAGTTATGGTGTGCTGATTTTGTTTTGAGTTTGGTTGGTTGGTGAATTCAAACAGAGCTGAGGTATAATTACAAAACAGTTAGGGCCATTGGGCAATGGAGTTCAGGTAGTGTGCTGCTAAAGTATGTTTTTGAAGGCAGAGTGTTGCTGCAAAGCCAGATAGGCATCTGTGGAACAATTTCTTAGATTATGTAATGAAGTTATGGAATTAGTGAGTGAAAGGAAATTGAGAATCTTTCACTATACTAACAAGGGAAAATTGAAAGTATTGCTTGAGAGCAGTTAAGAATTCTTAAACAATGTTCGCAGTGATAGAATTAGTTTAGACATGAGCAATTAAGAATTCATATCCATGGCTAATCCAGAAGAAAACATATTTAGAAATAGAGATTGAGCATAAAGTGTATTCAAACAAATCCTAAGCTATTCTTTTTCTCTATTTTCTATGATCATGAACATATATGAATTTTGGCATACACAGAAGAACAGAAACACAATTCAGAATTACTTATTGTTCCAGCAAATGACACAAGAATTCTGCAACACAACAGGGCCATTCATTTCCACTTTCAGACAACATCAGAACCAGGAACTCCACCAGCAATTTGTATTAGCAAAATGTCTCAAGTATACAATAGAGCTCTTCTAAAAGAGTTTGACTACAACCGACCCTCAATATGTTCTTTGAGTGGATATATATACAAAAATAGGATACAAAATATCTCAATAGTGAGTTAATGTGCAATAAATTGCACCACCAACTCCCTTACAAAAAGTAAATGAAAGAAATAACTATGGCATTTACTGTTGAGATGTCAACAATCTTTTTGTCAGACAAGTTTTGACTTTTTGGCTCAGGAACATTGGCTGTAGCTGTGCCTTTAATTCTGCGTTAGTTGAGCTTGCTGTCTGAGTGCTTTGGTGAGTCACTGTACGGATGATTCCTGTGATACCTGCGTGCTGATTTGTCTGCTGACCTGTACTGTGACTGAGATCTGAATTTTCACAAAAAGGGATAATATGATGGGAGATCACCTGAGCAGAATTTCCAGCATTTCCAGCCACCACTCAGATGGAGGTAGCTGATGTCTCCTTATTTTTATGAGTGTTTCATCTGCTTCTATATGTCTGTAGAAGTTTAGAGGCACTTCAAATAGATGTTTTATCTCATGCTCAATAAAAAATAGATTTTCCAATTTGTCATACACAGATTGCCCAGAGGGAGGCCCTGCTTCTTCTGTGAAGCTGTTGGATGTTGTTATTTGATTCTCAACATAATTGTTGATCCTTGTGATATACTGATTATATGACAACAATTGTCCTATGCCAGTCACTAGGCTTGGCAGTCCTTTATCTTGTAACACTGTCATCTTTGCCCTGAATTCATCAATTTCTGCCTTCATCTCCTGACATTTTCTCTCTAGAGTTTGAGTGAAGTTCCTCAAAGTCAGCACTTTCTTAGCTGTTAGGATGGTGTCTGTTCTGTTGTTTATATCTAGAGCTGCCAATTCCTCCCTAGTGTGATTATTGAGGAAATGTATCATCTTATTGGCTTGCTCAGGCATGATTCCTAGTGCTGTTCTGGCTCTTTGTATTTCAACATGAGCCATGCTTATTAGTTCAACTTGCTCATGTATTGCCTAGATTGACCTCCATTGGTCATGGATTGATTGGCCAATTTTGACCCAAATTATCTTCTTGATTTCTGCTAAGGTCTTTCCTAGAAGAAATTCCTTTTCCAAAGTTTTTACTTTGGCCTCCAAGGCCTTTATTTCTCTCTGCTTTTCTGCCACTGTCATTTTGGACTTGTCATAGCTAGCCTCTTGCTTGGCCAGTCTATCCTTGGCTTCATTTATTTTTGTTACTTGAGTTTCAAGCTCCTTGACAACTTTCATCAAGTCCTCCATACTCATGCTAGATTCTGCTGCTATTGTTGCTTCTATTGCCTCTATTGCTGATGTGGTTGTGGTTGGTGCTGGAATGGTAGGAGGGGCTGCTGCTGCTTGTGAAGGAGGGCCAGGGCCAAGAGTTATAGAAGTTTGAGGGGGCTGGGAGGCTGATTCTCGCTATCTTCCTTGCCATGCTTTCTCCAATTCTCCTTCCATCTCTAGTATCCTTTGATTCATCTTCATGAGTAAGTCCATGGTGTCATCAAGCTGTTTTTCTTGTGCTAGTTCTGCAGTGTCAGGGTGAATGGTTGGAGGCAACTTTTCCTGTTTCCTGAGTGTAGCAATATCATCCTCCTTCTTTTTCATAAGGGCCCTAACACCCTTTGGATCTTTTGGATCATGTCCTAGATCAATGATAATGTCTTCCAATGTCTTTATTCTGTTGTCCTTGGCCTGGGAAGACATCCTTTCCAAATCCAACTGTGTATTAGTATTTTTCAGTGATTCTTTTAACTGATGGGCCAACATGGCCCTGTCTGCAAGTGTGGCATACACCATTTCCCCTGTTTGCTTGTGCAGCTCTATCTGATCCATTGGATGCACGTCTTTAGAAAATACCTCCAAGTTTGTTCTTAAGTAATCTGCAGAGGTTTTGGGATGTGGAAATTTAGGCTTTAAATGAGTAAAAATCATTTTTTCCTCCTTGATATCATAGGCAGCCATCAATCTTTGTTTTTTGGAGGGAGTTGCCTTCAAGAATTGATCATAGAGTTGTACTCTCAACAATTCATTTTGTGCCTTGACCTCCATGAAACCCCCTTTGATACCAGCTGGTTGTTTGCCCTGCTGCCTTGAGGAGGATACCTCTGTGCCTTGCTGCATGGCCTGTTCAAGCTAAAATGAGCTAGTGGTAGTCTGCTGGCTAGATTGTCCTTCTCTGTTTTGGCTTTCTGCCCTTTCCTCACTGATGTCTTCTTCCTCTGTTTTAGGGTTAAGTCTTGGCCTCTTGGCCTCTGGTTGCTGTGTTGACCCACTTGGAGGTGTGACCTCCTCTCTATCTCGCTTTTTTCCTCTCTCTTCATTGAGAGGTGTTTGCAAAACTAGGATTTCGGGTGGTCCAGTTTGCTGTAAAGGGGCTTGCCCTTGATTTTGATCCTTTGAGGTGCTGGGCTTCCCTGCTTCTGTCTCTTGCTATTCATCCATTATTTCTTTGCCTTTTGCTGTAGTGGTGGTTGTAGATGCTTTTTGGGTAGTCTGTGCAGCTAGAGCAGTGGATGTGCCTTCTCCTACTCTGACTGGTTGCTTGAATATTACCTGCTGATAAGAATCCAAGTCAAGAGTTTTCTCTAAATCTTTCACATTCTGCTCCATTTTCTCTTCCTGAGTAAATTCTTCTACTATTGATTCAGGCACCCATTCATCTTGGTTGGCAAAGTGTTCTATTTGCGAATATGGGCAATGTTTATAGGCTAGCAGCCTATACTTGACTCTTCTAGCACTGATAGAGCCTTCAGGGTCATAAGGGACCCACCAGAAGCTCCTTTTGAGTTTAAGCTGTTGCCCCAATATTTGACCAGCTTCATGCCAACCATATTTCTTGTTCATCATGAATGGGCCTAGGTGGTCTCTGAATTTTAGATTGCCTTTGTTCTTGGCACTATGGAAGTGTGTAAGGTCAGAATTGATGAGTTGCCTATAGTATTCTAAGGAAAACAACCTCATAGGCACATACATTGGGAGCCTGTAGGGACAGATCTCACAACCATAGATTCTGATGACTGTGTGATTTTGGTATAAATACCAATCACCTATTTTGTAGTTCTTGGACAACTGTAAGATTTTATGCATATATTTGGACAATCTGGCAGGAGGAGACCTCTTCAAGAGGCATGTAACTGGATAGACAAACTGGTCAATAAATTCATAGTAGGAGTAGGGAGAGCTCTTGATTTGATGAAAAACTGAAGACCAGAAGATGAAATATCTCCTCTCACCCTGTGAATCTCGTTTCTTGATGTGGCACTGGAAGCAATCTGTCTGATAGTACATGAAGAGGTGGTAGATGTATGATGAATATTTGAATATTGCTTCCCTGTCCAGCCTCACCAGTTGGTCATGTATCTTGTTGGCAATGAACTTGGTATAATTGTATTTTACAGCAGGAGGCTTCCCAAGGCTATATGCAGATAGCATGACCAGCACAGTTTCATCAACATGGTAATTTGTGGAGAACCCCAGCACAGAGGTTAACATGTCCACCAGCAGCTTGCCTACCTCATTGAATTTTGTATATGAAAAAGGAGGTGGCCCAGAAGGTTGGCAGTCTGCCTTCATGAAAGTTTTTGCCACTGCAGCAATGTCTGTGCTAGAGAGCTTGGAGCCCTCATCCAGCAAGTACTTAATGGAAAAAGGGTATAGCAGTTGGGTTTGTTTGTAATTCAGCATATGATTTATGGAGTCTGGTGCTATGTAGAAGAGGATGCTCCCAGATGGAGACTTTACAGCTCTGAGCTTCTGGTCATAGTTTTCTGCAAAGAGGTGAATGACCTCAGGAAAGACATTTATAGATGGCAGGAAGTAGGTGGGCAGATTAGACTCCCAGATTCCATACATGTCACTGTTGTCCAAGTGACTGTTCCTTACTTGGCAGAAGGTCTGTAAGTGGTTCCTCTTTGCCACAAAATCTGTAATGAGGAAATCACTGTCTACAAGTGGCATAGCTTCTAGCTCCTTATTGGGTGGATTGACAGGAGCAACATCCAGTGCAGATGGAGTGGCCTTGTTTGATTTTAACTGGATACTTGCTTGAGCCTAGGGTTGGTGCAAAGACTGAGGAATGCCCACTAAATTGTGTTTGACAGTGAGCACCCCTGAGAGTATGAGGAAACTCTTATAGGTTTTATGAACTGTGGGGCACTCTGTTGGAGGAAAACAGAGTGTGTTTGAGCTAATTAGCTGGTTTTTTAAGGGGAACTTTGAAAATAGGGATGAATGTGCAGTTTTATGGGCTTTTAGCCGATAGTTCGGCTTCTCCAATTAGTTTTTTATGGTGAATTTTGCAGAAGGGCACGGGTTTCTTGCAGAGCCTTGTGGTGCAGGGATTTTACCAAGTCTTTGGGTGGTTTTAGTGGAAAATTTGTCTGTGAGGAGCTTTTGCAGAGTTTCTTTATAGGAATTTAGGAGAAAAATAAGAGAAATGCGAGTAAAATAGGTCGCCTGCGGAAAATACCTAGATTTCTCGGTACGGGAGGCGTCAAGCTAGATCAGTTGCAGGTATTTGGGTCGACCTTGAGGGCGGAAACAACTTTGGTGGGTGAATTTTTTATTTCGGCAGTGAACAACGTCTTTTGCATGCAGAGTGCTCCGGAAACGACGAATGAAAATGACAAACAATGGTCATTTCCCGACTTTTTATGCACTTTTGGCCCTTTGGCGCCTTTTTGATGATGACGTCATGCTGACGTCATCATGGGTCCGGGTACGACAGGGTAACGTGGTAGCTGATGTGGGTGGCTAGATGGCGGTGACACGGTGACAGGGCAGGCGGGTGGACAAACGACGTGGAGGCGCGGTGGCAGAAAGGTGAGGTGATGTCACGCTGACGAGGGTGTGACGTCAGCGAGGGGGGATGGGTGGTAAGTGATTTCCCCGGAGCCCCCATAGGCGGTAAGTGGTATGAGGGGGGGGCGGCTGCGATCAGTGCTGGAGGCCGACGCGTGGTGGGGGTACGGCAGTAATACCGCCAATCCCTGGACACAAAAGGTCGGGCATGTTCCCTGGGAAAATGACCGCTAGTCGTTGGATCACATTGCCCACGATCGGATGGCTGGCGGGGGAAACGATGTGACGATGTGTTAAAAGAGGGGGACCCGCCGATTATTTTATTGGTTTAAATAAATCGTGCGCGGGGGGGTCTTTAGCATTAGGATTTCGGGTTTTTCGTTTATTAATGTTTTAATTAAAAAACATTACAAACACCAACCTTGGCGCGGAAAAGTGGGGAAAGGGATTAATGAGGGCGGGGACCATGGATTTTTGGTTTTTAGCCAAAGTTTTTGAATTGAAAACCATAGTTTAGGGTCAAAGAGGGTTAATATTAACCCATGATGAGTTAATATTCCCCAAGAGTGGGCTATATAGCTATAGTGCTCGGGGGAGGGTATTTATACAAAATTTTTGGGAATTTTTTATAGATCTTTATATAATTAGGGAAGGGGGGACTTAGGGAGCTAAATAATATATCAGTTGTTAATATGACATTGTGAGGTGACTGTATAGGGGGAAAGACTAAGTTTTAATAAGTAAAACTTAGGAATGGAGGATGAGGGAATTGATAATCAAGGTTTTTACACAAAAAATGTGGCTTCTTTTCCTTGATTGAACTTCATAGTTTGACCTGGTATTCTGTCATGAACTGAAGTGGAACAGGAGACTTGAGCAGATCTCAAGGTCCTTGGGGATGTTAGTAAATGATGTTTTGGGGAAAATAGGGGAAATTAGACATGCTTCCAATGTTGTGTCCTCAAACCTCTGCTTTGATGCCAATACCCTGAATGGAACGAGCCTTTGTACTTCATAAGCCAATTAGTGATGGCCCTTCATTTCTGCAACCTTGCACTACTTACCCATCCTAGTAATCCTAACATTTTTTCTTCACTTGAAGTGGGTGCACTTGAATTAGCAGACCCTGATTGTTCTCTTTTTCTTTTGACTACCCTCCTATCTAAATATACCCTTATTTCTTCCAAGGACCCAGATTAAGCCGTTGGGCTCCTTCATTTCTCTAGCTAGCTAGTCATCTGCCAAGCTTGAGCTGTTTGGACAGGAAACATTCTCTATTCTGCAACAAGCAATTTAAACATGGCATGGTCCATATTAGGCTATTGGGCCATCCATTAAATATGATTAGCAGCAGTATTTGTAGAGTATGATACTGCCCAAAGATAGTAGTGGCATTTTGATTGGCCACTTTCTTGGTCTTTAGTTTGGGATTCATTTTCACTTTTCTTCTGACCATTTGTTTTTCTTGCCTTTTGATTATTCTTTTAAGGCATACCCTCTTTTCATTTTTTAATTCTCATAGTGTGTACACAAAATATGGAACCTTTGTAGCCTGCAATGATGAACATATTTATCCCTTCTACTGCCAATCATGAAAGATGAAACCTATTGGTATAGGAACCTAACACCAGGATCTGGAAAAAAACATGCCATACTTGGGTGGAATGTCTGCTACCACTATGTCCATGAGTATAGTTTTCGCAGGGTTTTGAACCAAAGAGACACATAAATCCTTTATAAGCCCTAAACACCTCACTTGACTCGAATCAAAGGAAAATAAATCCTTATATGTTCTAGTTATGTCTAAGTTGAGGTTCTCCATAACAGAATTGGGCATGAGGTTGTGCGAAGCACCAAAGTTGAACATGGCATTATGCAAAATATTATCACGGATATTGAGACTAACATAGAAAGGTGGTATCCCTCCTTCCAATGGTTTCCCATTTACTTCAGGGCCAAAAATCAACTTGGGTTGGTAATCAAAGAGATCTACAGAATCTACATTTTCAATGATATTTAATGATTTATTTATCTGAGACCTGTAAATATCATGTTTTACCAATTCTATCAAAGGAACTAAAATTTTAAGCTTGACCACCTCTGCTCCTAGATTAAAGGGAAGGATTACTTTTTCTGTTTGAACTTTTGGATTTATGGCAGCAAAGTTTTCTATGTTTTCTTCTCTTTCAGGAATTTGGATATTCTTTGTTGATTTTTCTAATCCGATCTTTGGAGGCTCTTCTACTATTTCCTTGGAAGGAAGTGAAGTGGAAGGTTGTTCATTGTTGTGCTGATTATCAGAAACATCTTTGTTGGCATTATGAAACAGGTTTGGCTCTATGACACAGGTGTTGTCCTTGATGGCAACTCACTTAGATGGTAGATCATAGTTCCGGCTCTCAGAATGAAAGAAAAAGAGATATACGTAGGTTCCTCTTAACAAAGTTGCGTATACACACGGGTTAGGTGTTCAAAAGGTGCGTATACGTATGCACGCACTTTCATGCAAATAAAAGCGCGTACGTGTGGGAAACTTATTTTTGGTCCATGTTATTTAGTTCGTTATATTTGGACCTATGGTTTTGGACCTTGGTATTGCATTTGAAGTGTTGAACATAGGTATTGGGTCCCTAGTATTAGTACTAAATGGTTTTGGACCATGGTATTGAGTAATGCCTAAGACTATAAAAGGGGAAGGAGATCATTAGGCAAAGGCATGAACTAAAGTATTGAATATCTTATGAAGAGCAAGATCTAGAATTGGGTTATGGTGCGTTGCTGGATCTGAACCAAGGAGGAACTTGAGCGCTAAAAGATGGATAAGTTCTATTGATCGGTTAAGATCTTAAGGCTTGAATAGTAGTATCATTGTGTCATTTTTGATCTATTATAATTGGCGCATGATTATATCTATAAATTTGATAATCTGGGTATAACTGATGTCTGATTAAGTGAAAAGGGTAAATTATCTTTTATAGATCTGTACACAGGTTCGGCACATCAGAAGCGTGTATACGCGCAGGTTCAGCAAGTGAAGACAACGTATATGCTGGTTGGCCTTAATACAACTACGTATGTATGCATGCTTCTATATTTTGAAGTAGCGTACGTCTCATGAAATATGTTTTAGCTGCTTCTATTTATTACTATAGTATTTTGGGTTCAGGATTGGTTTATGGTTATTGTTATTGTATTCTGGTTACAACACTCTGAGAAGTGATTGGTTGATTTAGTATTGGTTTGTTAAAAGGAGATTGGTTGATGCAGATATACTTGATGTTTGATTGATGTTATTCATGGATCCAGTCTTAAAATTTATGAAACGTGGTCCCTGGAAGAAAAGAGAAGGTTGTAGCCTTCTGTAGGTCAGCACCTATGTACTAGTACCTCAGCTAGTATAAGAGCTTAGGGGGTTGTAGCTCCCTTCCAGGAGAAGCTGGAGAGCGAGAGAAGGTTGTAGCCTTCAGCAGGTAGCAGCCTGCATACTGGTATAAGACTACACCAGTACAGATACATTGTAAAAAGAAGTTTCTAATTAAAAGAAGATAAAGACGAATTGCAGCAGGTGGTTTTCACGCACATTGGGTTTCCACCTTATATCTTGTGTTCTTATGTGTGACTTCTTGTTCTGTTTTACTGTTCTTGGTTACTGTTTATATGGTTTGATGCACAGATTAATGATCAATATCCAAAGAATAATTTAAATTACAAGTCTACTGGTTATACGCTAGTTTACTTAACTGCAGTTGCATACATAAGCGGCTTTTACTAGTTGAAGTAGCGTATACAAATCTAATTGTGAAATTAAAAATAATTAACCTGATAATACTGATTCACCCACCCTCTCAGTATTATTTCCAACAATTGGTATTAGAGCAGGTCCTTCAGAAGAAGCTTGATCGCTTGAAGGAAGATCTATCATCATGAGCAACTACGAAAAAGAGGCATCGATCCGGCCACCAATTTTTGATGGGAGCAACTTCCTCTATTGGAAGGTAAGAATCACAACCTATCTTCAATCTCTTAGTACAAAAGTTTGGGATATTGTGGAAATAGGATACACATCTCCATCAGCAACTCCTACAGATACAGTTGGTAAGAAGCAGTATGAAACAAATGCAAAGGTTGTCAATACTCTATTAGGGAGTCTATCTCAATCAAAATTCGTCAAGGTTATGCAACTCAAAACCACAAAAGAAATATGGGACAATATCGTTTTGAGCTATGAAGGAGATGATCAGGTAAAATGGGAAAAACTACAAACTCTCAGAATTCAATATGAAAATATCAGAATGCATAATGATGAAAGTGTGGCTAACTATTTCTTAAGTATAGATGAGATTGTTAATTGTATGAAAAAATTGGGCGAAGAAATAAAAGAAGTTACTTTGGTTGAAAAGGTCCTAAGATCTTTGTCTTCTAAGTTTTATTCAAAAGTTTCTTCCATAGAAGAAAAACATAATCTACAGAGCATTACCATGTCACAGCTGCACGGAATCCTAACTGCTTACAAAATGAGAAAAGGGGGACCATCGGACAGGAGAGAAGCCGCACTCAAAGCCTCAGGAAAAGGAGATTACAATGAGTCAGGACATATGTCAGAAGAAGAGGAAGAACCAAACTTTGTCAAGAACCTTCAACGGGGGACTGGAAGATTCAGAGGTAAGCTACCTTTCAAATGCTTTGCTTGTGGAAGAGTCAGTCACTATGCTGCCAAGTGTCCTCATAAAGATAAAATTAACAAAGGTAAGGAACCAGTTAGATGGAACATAAAACAGAATGTAAATAAGAAGAGCTATTATACACATGAATACAATGATGGATTTTCAAATAGTGATGAAGATGAACAATGTAATGACTATAGACTTTTGATGGGTTTTGAAGATGATGATTTCTTGGATGCTATAGATGAAGAAGGTCTTTATGAAGAAATTTCTAAACTCAAAATTTGTTTAGAAGAAAAGAATATGATTATAGACACTCTGACATTCCAACTTGCTAAAAGGGAAAAACACAATGAAAAGTTAGAATGTGAAATTGTGGGACTTAGAAAAGATATTGAGAAAATAAAAGCTCTTAAACTTAAATTTTCTAAAGGATCTAAAAAATTAGATGAGATTATCAAAGTGCAACATTCTCCTCTAATCAAGACAGGTCTTGGATATATTGAAGAAACATCTCAAGCATAGAAACCTTCCACCTCCAAAAGTTATCTTGATGCAGCAAGGAGAAGTGAGCAGGTTAACAATCAACAACAAAGGCACAATACAGATCACCAGGTAAATCAAGGACAATTCACTTCAAGGATGAACAGAGATCACCAAGTAAATCGAGGGTAATCTACTTCAAGAATGAATAGAAGCTACAACCAATCGCAGGTAAATCATTCTCAATTTTCCTCAAGAATGGATGCAAATGGAAACTACAATCATTTGGCTGGTAGGTTTGATAATCGTAGGAATTTCTTCAATTTCCAATGTTTCTCTTGTCATAAATTTGGACACAAATCTGCTCAATGTGTTTCCTACAAGACCATCATGACTAGAGAAGCACAAAAACAAAGGAGTGTGGCTGGGATCATGAAAAAGACCTACAATAACTTCTCTGCTCTTGAAAATGAAATAGAATGTTCTATTTGTAACAACTTCGGTCATGAATATTTTGAATGTAGGAGTAGGTTTTGGCAAACAACTCAGAAGTAGCAAGCTTCATTGAGTCCCAAAACATGGAGAAAGAAAGAATCACAACCAGAAAGATGTGGGATAGCCTTATATGCAAAAGGACAGGAAAATTAGTGGTCATCAACAGTGGATGCTTGAAACATATGACAGGTGATAAAGAAAAACTTCAGTCATATAGTGCCTTAGAAAAGGAAAGGAAGGTCTTATTTGGAAATGACACCCCTGCGCTCATAAAAGGTAAAGGTTATATTCTTCTGAAAGAAAAGGTCAAAGTTGGAAATGTTATGTATGTTGATGGCTTAAAGCATAATCTATTGAGTGTCAGTCAAATGTGTGATCAAGGAAATTAAGTAATATTTCGATCAAATGGATGTATTTTTCGTGAGCTTGATACAGGAGAAACAATGATCAAGGGCATAAGAACTCCAAATAATTTATACATACTCAAGGGAGGACAACAACAATGCTATCTAAGCAAGAATGATTAACATTGGCTATGGCACAGAAGATTGGGGCATCTAAGCTTCTCTCAGATAAGGAAAGCATGCAAATATCAGGCGGTTCGTGATCTCACTAACATCAGAATTCCAGAAAATAAAATATGCAAATCGTGTTAGTTTGGTAAGCAAACCAGAACTAATTTTCCTGAGAAGGAAGGATTAGCTAGTAGGCCACTTGAACTTGTCCATACTGATGTATGTGGTCCATCTAGGAAAAGGTCACCTCGAGGAGAAGAATACTTTATATTGTTCATTGACAAATTTTCCAGGATGTGTTGGATAGGACTTCTGAAGCATAAAGACGAAGCTTTCGAAAAGTTCAAAGCATTCAAAGCCTTGGTTGAAAATGAATCAAATCACATAATCAAATGCCTTAGGTCTGTTTGAGGAGGGGAATTTACCTTGGATGAATTTTTCGATTTTTGTGAAGAACATGAAATAAGAAGGGCATTCTCTACTACAAGGACTCCTCAGCAAAATGGAGTAGTGGAAAGGATGAACATAACGGTTCAACAAATGGCTTGTGCTATGCTTGATGAATCTGGAACTCTCGCAACCTTCTGGGGTAAAGCCGCATTTGCTGTAGTTACTATTCTCAACAAGACAAACGTCCGGGTAAACAACACTCAAACGCATCATGAACTTTGGTATGGTAAGACTCCCACAGTAAAATACTTCAAAATTTTTGGAAGCAAATGCTACATCAAAAGGACTGATGAAAACCTTGGCAAGTTTGTAACTAGAGCAGATGAAGGCATTCTCCTTGGTTACTCTCCCCACAACAAAGCATATAAGTCTTATTCTTGGAAAAATTGTTGAAAGTATTGATGTAGTGGTTGATGAAGAAGGAGTCATTCCTAGGCAGGTAAAATCCGAAGATTTCGAAGATGATTAGGACTATCCTTCAACATCAAATCAGACTTATGATGAAGAAGAAACTCATGAGGCACCAGAAGAACAAATAAGGATAGAAGAAAAGACTCCATCCAGTTACGTTCAGAAGAATCATCTAGAAACTCAAATTTTGGGGCAGAAAGAGGCAGGTATACAAACAAGAAGAACTATTTCAGAAGCTTCAACCTATCTAGCATTGCTCTCCTCCACTAAACCACAAAATGTAAGTGAAGCATGCAAAGATGAATGCTGGGTCAAGGCCATGAATGAAGAACTGGAGCAGATTGAAAAGAATAACACTTGGGAGTTGGTTCCTAGAACAAACGATAAGAATGTCATCGGGACAAAATGGATATTCAAAAACAAGCTGAATGAAAATGGAGATGTTATTAGAAACAAGGCCATACTTGTTTGTAAAGGGTATGTGCAACAAGAAGGTATAGACTTTGAAGAAAATTTTTCACCAGTTGCTAGACTTGAGGCCATAAGAATGTTCCTTGCTCTTTCTAGCTTTCAGAAGTTCAAAGTATTTCAAATGGATGTGAAATTTTTCTTTTTGAATGGAGACTTGGATTAAGAAGTTTATATTGAGCAACCAAACGGGTTTATCCTTGGAAATGATCCAAAACTTGTATGCAAAATTAAGAAGCACTCCATGGTCTTAAACAAGCTCCAACGGCTTGGTATTATCGTCTGGACAAATACCTCCATCAACAAGATTTTTCAAAAGGATCAACAGATAGCAATCTATATATAAAAATTGATAATGATAAATTTCTAATACTTGTTGTGTATGTTGATGATATCAGCTTTGGTAGCAATGAAGAAGCCATGAGTCCAAACTTTGCTTTGTTTATGAAGAAAGAATTTGAAATGTCCTTGCTTGGTGAGCTGACATATTTTCTTGGTTTACAAATCCAACAAAATAAAGACGGAATCTTTTTATCACAAACTAAGTACCTCAAGCAGATCTTGAAGAAATATGGCATGAAAGATTCGAAACCAGTATGTACCCCTATGGTAACAGGATGCAGCCTCAACACAAATGATGATTCAGCAGCAGTACATCAACCAACCTATAGATCCATGATTGGTAGTCTGCTCTATCTGATAGGTAGTCGACCAGACATCATGTATGCAGTGGGAATAGTTGGAAGATTCTAGGAAAATCCAAAGGAAGCACACCTTCAGGCAGTTAAGAGGATTTTCAAATATCTTCAAGGAACACAAAACTATGGCTTATGGTATCCTAGAGATGCAGATCTCATACTTCATGCATATACAAATGCAGATTGGGTAGGAAGCGTGGATGATAGGAAAAGCACTAGTGGTGGTGCATTCTTTATGGGTTCCAGATTAGTATCTTGGTTCAACAAGAAATAAAGTTCAATTGCGTTATCTACCGCTAAAGCGGAATATGTGGTTGTTGCATCTTACTGCACACAACTCCTTTGGATGATGCAAACTTTGAAAGATTTTCAAATCACTTATACTCCACCTATCTCTATCTTATGTGATAATACAAGTGCAATCAGTATTTCAAAGAATCCAGTCATGCATTCAAAGACCAAGCACATACTTATCAAATATCATTTTCTTCAATAACAAGTGCTTGAACAAAAGGTCAAATTGGAGTGTGTTCCCTCTAAGGAACAGGGTGCTGATATACTCACCAAACCATTGCCCAAGGAGACATTTGAATACCTCAGGCAGAAATTGGGAGTAGTTGATGCATCATTTTGCTGTTGAATCTTGTCTATTTCAGAGAAAAGTGGTTGTAAACGAGTTTCATGAGGAGGATCCTCATACATATGCTGGTTTATGAAGATATAGTCGGGTATATGTTGGTTTGAAGACAAACAGTGGGCCAGGCTTAGGATGAAAAGAGTCTGATATGGGTCTGACAGAGCATCTGGCACAGGTTAAGGGGGAGAATATATTCTTCTAATAGTGCATTGTTGGCATTATCTTAGAAGATCTTGGTTCAATTTCACAGTTGTTTTGGTTTCAGGTGGAACAGGTGCGGACAGAGAACATGGTTGCTGGTCCGAATGATGATTGACAGATGGTACTGATGATAGTTGTTAATAACTATCATAGTCTTGATGCTAGATATTTCGTCTCTATGTCATGCATTTCTTTTCTTATCAAGGTCATGTAACGACCTATCTTGGTTTCCCCACTATGCCTGGGATGGATGATGTAATGTTCTTGTTTTATCTTGTATAAACTTTTGGTGTATCCCCACTTGGTTGAGTAGATGAGTCAATCCCCACTTGGTTGGGAGATGGATGTATGTATGAGTCTTTGGTGATAGGAAGGTCATTTATGATGTATAAAGTCATGTTTCTTCATGTAGAACATCTTCTTGCAGACCTTGCCTACAGTCAGGGGGATCTTGGACAGCACAGCAGAGCAGAGAATTCAGCATGTACTTAGGGGTAGCATAACTTTTTTCCCTTGATGTCAAAGGGGGAGAATGACTTTGAGTGACTTGGGGTTGCCATCAAGTCCAAAGGGGGAGATTGTTGGCATTATGACACAGGTTTGGCTCTATGACACAGGTGTTGTCCTTGATGGCAACTCACTCAGATGGCAGATCACAGTTCAAGCTCTCAGAATGAAAGAAAAAGAGATATACATAGGTTCCCCTTAACTAAGTCACGTATACATGCGAGTTAGGTGTTCAAAAGGAACGTATATGTATGCACACACTTTCATGCAAAGAAAAGCGCGTACATGTGGGAAAACTTATTTTTGGTCCATGGTATTTAGTCCGTTATATTTGGACATATGGTTTTGGACCTTGGTATTGCGTCTGAAGTGTTGAACCCAGGTATTGGGTCCCTAGTATTGGTACTAAATGGTTTTGGACCATGGTATTGAGTAAGGCCTAAGACTATAAAAGGGGAAGGAGATCATTAGGCAAAGGCATGAACTAAAGTATTGAATATCTTATGAAGAGCAAGATCTAGAATTGGGTTATGGTGCATTGCTAGATCTGAACCAAGGAGAAACCTGAGCACTAAAAGATGGATAAGTTCTATTGATGGGTTAAGATCTTAAGGCTTGAATAGTAGTATCATTATGTGATTTTTGATCTGTTATAATTGGTGCATGATTAGATCTATAAATCTGATAATCTGGGTATAACTGATGTCTGATTAAGTGAAAAGGGTAATTTGTCTTTTATAGATCTGTACGTAGGTTCAGCACATCAGAAGCGCGTATACACGCGGGTTCAACAAGTGAAGATAGCGTATACATTGGTTGGCCTTAATACAGCTGCGTATGTATGCAGGTTTCTAAATTTTGAAGTAGGTTACGTCTCATGAAATATGTTTTAGCTACTTCTATTTATTACTATAGTATTCTAGGTTTAGGATTGGTTTATGGTTATTGTTATTGTATTTTGGTTACAACACTCTGAGAAGTGATTGGTTGATTCAGTATTGGTTTGTTAAAAGGAGATTGGTTGATGCATATATACTTGATGTTTGATTGATGTTATTCATGGATCCAGTCTTAAAATTTATGAAACGTGGTCCCTGGAAGAAAAGAGAAGGTTGTAGCCTTCTGTAGGTCAGCACCTACGTACTAGTACCTCAGCTAGTACAAGAGCTTAGGGGGTTGTAGCTCCCTTCCAGGAGACGCTGGAGAACGAGAGAAGGTTGTAGCCTTCAGCAGGTAACAACCTACATACTGGTATAAGACTGCACTAGTACAGATACATTGTAAAAAGAAGTTTATAATTAAAAGAAGATAGAGAAAAGATTTTCTAAAGCATCATACAACACTTTTCCAGTTGGTAGTGCTTTCACTGTGGAAGAGATGGCTTGAATTTTGGCTTGTTGATGTAGTTTATCAATGTAGTCTACCTGCGTTATCAACTTGTCATTTATGACCAGTGGGTTTGGAAGTCCTTTATCCCTTAGAATGTCAAATTTACCATGAAATCATCTATGTCCTCTTGAATACTTTGGCATCTTCTTTCTAGGTTAAGCATTAAGTTCTTTTTAGTAAGAATTTCCTTCACTTCAAGGATAGTACCAGTTCGATCCTCGATATCCCATTGTTCCAATTGTTGCCTGCTTTTTCTATTCAAAAAGTTGATCAATTGAGTTGCCTCTTCAGGCTTTCCTCCCAATTCTTCCCTGGTCTTCTGTATGGCCTTAGTAGCTAGTTTAACTAACTCAATATGTTAAAAAATGATATGAATAGAAGACCGAATATCATTAATGGAATCAATGATATTGGTCCATAAAATATCTCTAATATCTCTTAAGGGCTTTTCAAATGCTAAGTCCTTCTCTAATTTTTTTATTCTATCAGTCATCCTTCTATTATTTCTCTCTTCTTTAGCGTAGTTAATCTGTGATATCTCATAATTGTGCTCCAAGATAGTAACCATTTATTTTAATTTTTGTATCTCAGTTGCTTGGATTTTCATTTCTTCCATGGATTTGATTAAGTCCTCGTTTGCTTTGTTGAAGTTGTTGTTGCTTCAGAAGTACCTGTTGTTGTTGTTACTGGAAGAGCTGATGTTAGGGGAATGTTGGTTGCCAAAGTTGCTGCAATAGTAGATCGAACTACTGTAGAAACAATGGGTACTATAGTCTGAGGCATGGTGGTCAACTCACCTTGTTTAGACTGCAAAGATTTTTCCAAATCTTGCTCTGTTTCTTTCAGCTGTTCATTCAACTTAAGGACCAAGTCCATAAGTTACTCCTCATTTTGTTTCTCAATGACTTCTGTAGTTTGTGGATGTATGAAGGGAGGAAGTTTGAGTTGTTTCCTGAGTGCAACAATTTCTTCATTCTTCTTCTTTATCAAACTCTCAGCGGCTTTAACATCTTTGGGATTATGACCCAACTCAATCACCAGGTCTTCTAATGACTTTATCCTAGTGTCCTTAGCCTGAGAAGAGGCTTTTTCCAATTGCAACTGCGTTGTAGTGTTACTTAGGGAATTCTGCAACTGATGTGCAAACATGGCTTTACTGGTTAATGTGGAATAGACCATCTTACCCATTTGCTTATGGAGCTCAATCTCATCAACTGAGTGGATGTCTCTAGCAGGAACTTCAAAATCTGTTTTTAAATAATCCGCCATGGACTTTGGCTATTGTACTGTTGGCTTCAAAAAGCACATCTGTGTTTGTCCCTCTTTGATGTCAAAGGCTAACATCAACCTTGTCTGATTTGTACGAGCCATTTTCAGATATTTAGCTTAAGTTTGAGCTTTGAGCTGCTCATTCCTAGCCTTAATTTCTTTGTAATTTTATTTCAAATCCTGGCTTTGCTATGAAACTGTCCTTAGTGATGACACTTCTACACTTGCTACACTTTGATGCCTGTTTAGTGCTTATGTTTGAGAGGTAGATGGTGTCTCCCCTGCTAGTGTTGTCTGCACTGTGTCACTTCTCCTAGTTGTTGTGTCACTTTCTGTTTCTTCATATTCCTGCTCAGACAGAGGATTCAATCTTTGCCTTTTCACATATACCTAGTCCAATGGCACTGTAGAGGGACTCGCCTCACTCCTGCTTCTTTTCAGATTCCGTTCCTCATTAAGAGGGGTTTGCAAAACTTGAGGGTTACCCATGTTTGTATCAGTTTGGGTCAATTTCTTCAAAATGCTCTCTGATCCTGAATCTTTTCTTTGATCTAAATCCTCTGGTTGTCTTGATATCTATGTACTATGCTCTTGTGTTGGTTCCTATGAAGATTCTCCAGGCACTTGTACAAAGGAATCCAGATCAAGTTGTCTTTCCAAATCTTTCATAACCTTTTCGACTTCAACTTGTGTACTATCTTGTTCTATAAGTGTTCCCTCCACCCACTCATTTTGATTTGCATACTGTTATATCTCTGGAATTCTATGATGGAATTAGGGGGATAGCTTATGCTTTTGCCTTCTATCACAGATGAAGCTATGAGGATCATAAGGCTAGGTGAATTTTTTTTTCAATCTCATTCTCTCAACGATTTCCTCTGCCTATTTCCACGCTCTTCTGTTGTTGCAAACAAATGGGCCTAAGTGATCCTTTATCCTTAATTGAGCTTTCTTCTTAGCTTTCATAAAGTGGATTTGATCAGAATTGATCATTTTCCTATAGTACTCCAGGGAAAATAATCTCATGGGGACGTATTTAGGCAGTTTAAAGGGAGGCAGCTTACACCCATAAATCCTAATCTCGGTATGGTTTTGGTACAAGTACCAATCCCCAACCTTGTATTGCTTGGATAATTGAAGAATTCTCTTAATATCATCACTAATTCTAGGAGGGGGACTTCCTATCAACATAGTAGTTACTAGATGCACAAATTGATCAATAAAATGTGTAAGGATGAGGAGAAGAAGGAGAATAATGAAAAATGGAAGTCGAGAAAATGACTGACCTAGGGTTCCCTCTAATGTCAAGCTTTTGTATAGAGAAAGGGAACTTATCAGCTTGTGTTGATGCCTCGAAAATCGTTGCATCAACATCGGGGAAAACCACCTGGTCCGGACCTTAATGAAGCTCCTTTTCTGTTTGGGATGGTGGCTCCGACTAGATATAATGGGACCAATTTCCCAATGATGAATAAAAAGGGGATGGATGAGTGACTGGTTTTCTACTAAGTGATAATGGATGGATGACTTAATCTAAAGAGCGAAAATATAAGTAATTATTCTATCCCGGGAAATTTCTATTCTTAAGTGCAACGTTTGATGATCTCTGTTCATCAATAAGCATATAGACGACTCTATTCAATAAACATAGACATTCATTCATATAATAATTGCTTTGTTCAAATAGTTGAACAAAGTAATTAATAAAACATTGTTACACTTGTCTTTTGTATATTACTGATACATGTATGACTAAAAGAAAAGCATCCTGTAAACATCCAATAGTGGAAAGTATAAAGAATGCTGTTGAAACACATGCATATATTCAATAATAGCAAGAATAATCAAATAAGAATTCACATAAAAGGAATGAATTCAGACATAGATAGTAGTACCATATGAGCTGCAAATCATTCCCAACATCAATCACAATTCGAATTCCTTCTTTCAACTCAGAGATACTTTTAAATAAAGGAAGTAGTGCACATCCACATAAAAGCTTCGTTGTCAAAAATTGGAATAATTGGCCCAGTCTTTATAAAAAATATACCTGAAGTACAGTAGTGCAACTTTAGGTTTGAGTTTTATAAAAAAACTGAGGACCCTTTCTAAATGCATAAAAGGGTCTATAAATACTTAATTAAACTAACTAAATACAAAATTAAAATGCTATTTAATTGGTATAACTTGATCTTGAATATTTCCTTCACAACAATTTGGTAGTCGGCAGCATGATTCATCACTCTGGCTGTTTTCCCTTTGATCTGAGTTGGCATATTGCTAGCATCGGTTCCACTTCTTGAGGGCGGCTGAGATGAGAATTGAGCCGAGCCGAATATGTGGCATCGTGTATATCAAGAATGATACACCCGATTGCATCTGTTAGACACTTGAGGGCGGCTCTATGGCTGTATGGTTTTACTAGGAACAACCAATAGGTGTCCCAAGTTAAACTTTGAATACCTGTAATCAACCTCCCATTCTTTTCCAGCTCTTGATAACATGATTGCTCCAATGTTTTAGCCGATAGAAATTTACCTGGTGTACATTGAGAGATCATATTAGATAAATAGAGAGTATTGTTAATTAATTCAATCAAATTACTTGTGGATAATTTGCATCTAGAACCTGCTCTCTCTGCCTTCATCAACTGGGACTACCATTCCAAGAATAAGATTTCTTTATGTGATTCTAGGATTTTAGGCAAATTTGTTGCTTGTCCCTCATTAGTGTCCTGCCAAGTAAGAAAATGTGTTAAGGTCTCATCGGCCTGCTCTAAGTCCTATCTAGCATCGACTGATTTATCGATTATTGATGCTGTTATGTCACACAGGGGTTCAACTTGAGCAATTTTATGACACAATAGTCTTATTTGTGTTGCCAGTGCCTTCTTAATCTGTAGCGCTTCTATCCTGAAATCGGCAGGCTGCGGAAGACTCTTGAACTTCTCTATTTGAAGTGATAATTGAGCAATTTGCTCATATTTTGTCTTTACCATTAGTTCATTCATCGTCTTCAATTTTTCCAATGCTTCCGATAATTCTTTCTGCCTTTGAATCGCGCTTGAATTTACCCTCCGTTTCTCTTCAAGTAGCTGCTTGTTTAGTTGATTATTTAACTGCTGTTGAGCTGACAATTGCTATTCTAATTGTTCAGCTTTCTGTTGTGCCTCTGATAGCTGTGTTTGTAACAAAATGATTGCCTGGTCTTTTTCTTTTAGCAAATTACTCACTTCCGATGCCTTGTCCATGGTGGCCACCGAATAGGCTCTGGCATACTGGGACAACTTTGTTAGGTCATCGAAAGGATCAAACTCCTCCTTCCAAACTACGTTGGCTGTCTCTGTTTGTTCGGGGAACAGGGAAGGTTGATCAATCCTTCTCCTTTTCCGCTGTCGCTTTACTACGGCCCTGTGTTTTGGGTTGTAAAAGACATCCAATGGAGGTATGTCCTCCACTTGCAAAATGATTTGATCCGAAAGATCTTTCAGAATTATTTCTAAGTTTGTACTAGGGGGTAGGTCATTGGTTCCTTCACTTGGAACCTTTTTTGACGTTGTATCCTATGTATCAGTCGCTTTGGATGTATCAGAATCTTTTGAGCTTTCCAGATTGCTTATGATTGAGTCGAATTGCTGCTATTCTTGGAGCAATTTTGGGTCAATCTGGGTATCGACATTGACATCCTTAATGCTCTTATCCTGCTCCTTTTTCTGTTCCTCCTCATATATTTTCTCTTGTTCTTTCCTTCATGCTTTTTCCTGTTCTTTCCTCTGTACTTCCTATTGCTCTTTCCTTTGGAGTTCCTCCTGCTTTTTTCTTTGGACTTCTTCAAAAATTTCTAATGTAGCAGGAGGTTCGTTGGTAAGTTGCTGTTCAGGCTCGCTTGATTGCGTCATCGGGGCAGTAGCTAGTAAATCTAGAGGCAGAGTTTGCAACCTATGCTCTCTGAGTTTGTTAAATTCCACTAACCCGTCGTCGTGATATCTCATTTTTGCTAATGTTTGAACCTGAAATAATGACTCCGCCGAAGAAAATAGGTCATCAAACTCATCTTCTTTATGTTCAAACTTAGTGAGTTTTTCCTGTTCCAGTACATTATAGACGATTTTGCTTGGATCAAATCGTCTATTAGGAAGAGTGACGAGATTCAGTATATTTATCTTTTCTGCTTCTTTCTCTGCATGCTTATAGTCATGCAGAGTGTAAAAACCACACCTTAGAGGAAAAGGAGGCCAAACTTGCTTATTTGAATTCCTTAGAGTCTTGGTCGCTCCTGCGAACGTAAGCTGATACGCTATCTCTCTAGCCAATAGTTAGTCGGGTATGTACAAGGGGAGAACATGAGGCCTGGATGGCTGCCGAAAACTCTTATATATGTAAATTTATCCTCTTCGAACCAGTTTCCTAGGGCAGTTAAGTCAATATATGCTTGTGAGGAAATCTTAGGAGCAGGCTTGTCAAAAATTGCATAGTAAATGGGCAACATAAATCCATTGCAAACTTGATATAGGTGGCCTTTCTAATGGGCTTTCCACAACTTCTGGTGATAGATATGAATCGGCATGGGGTCCTATGGAGTCCATCTCCACCCCAGCACAGGAAATTCAGAGTTAAAACAAAGAGTATCTAAGATGTAGGCACTATAATAAAATGGAGGAATAAACCTATCAGTAACGCGGGTTTTATTTATGAACTCAAGAATAGTAGTTGCTAACTTATCAGATAATATATTTCCCTAATCCATTATTTCGCTATTGACTGTTGCTTCCATTAAAGGTACCATCTCTATTGAGAATTTTTAGGAATCATGCAACCCCCAAATCCTACACATCATCGCCCCAGTGTAACAATAAGGAGAACATAATGAATTGACAGAGTACTTACTCGAGGACTCATGCTTGTGTTTTGTGGGGTTCTGTCTCCATTCCCATATAGGTGTTGATTCAGTTTCATTTTCATCTCTGAACTTCTCCAGAAATGATTTGTTATACTTCTTCTCTGGTTCAGGCAAATGGTACATTTGTCTTAAATCATTGGGTTGAAACGAACCGAAGACTCTCCCATCGATTGTGCAAAATGTTTTATTTGTAATTGGGATTTCCTCAACTGCCCACCTTACTACATCTGTGTATGGAAGAATTTGCTCTCGATCCGCTATCTAGTGTAAGTAAGAATCGACTAAATCCTTTAGGGTAGCCTCAGACTTTCGGTTCGAACCTGCTGTAGCTTGTACTGATACTGTTTTAGGCTCTTCGGCTTCAACTAGATTATAGATGCTCTGCCAACTAGTACTGCCGAGACCAAGACATGTAGTGTCTGAGATAAATCCTTTTTTACTTGGTCCCAGATCGACAATAGATTGTCCTGTTACTGCAGAAGTTGAAGCTGTTCCAAATTTTTTAGATTTCTTCCCCATTTGGCCTAAATTTGCTGCTTCGGAGGAGCTCTGCGCAGGAGATAAAATGAACGTAATGCAGAGAATAGGTGGCACAAACCAAGTATGAAAGAGTTATATCAATTAATGAATAATGAAGGATTAAAATAATATTGCCGTGGATACAATCTCTGAAGAGATTTTGGCATAACTACTCCATTAATTGGCCATTTAAACCTGTCAATCATTTAAATTCTCATCATATCGTTTATTCGCCGAATAATTCATTTAAGCGTGGCTTTGATTTTTTGGTGGTTGATCACAAGTGAATCACTATCGGGAATAGAAAGCCTTTTAAGAATAATTTAACATAATATACCCAAGCCTTTACAATCTTCGTGCTTAGCTTTATCGCAATCGGAGATCGGAGGAATGCTTAAGTAGTTATGCTTGTGTCATTGCGAAATCCGCGATAGCAATAAAGCTAATTCGCATCAGGAGTTTTTAGAAGGGAGCCTTTTGTTGCATGTATGTTATATTCTCCGATCGCCGATAGCGATATCGCATCGGAGCATAGAGAGAGGGCCTTTTGTTATAATCGCTTACCTTCCCGATATCTGATAGTTATTCGCTTGTCGCATCGGGGCAAACAAATGGGTCGTTTTTTTATGCATCCTTTGTTATTGCGATATGCGATCTTGCGATCGCTTTACCACAATAATAAATAATTATTAATTTATTTTTATAAGACCGATTTATGTTCATTCAAAAGGTTTATAATATATTGTTTCATTTCAGACCTTTTGAGGAATGATAAGTTGATACCAATTTTATTCAAAAATCTATAAGGGACCCATTTCATATTATAGTTTGAAAGTAAAATTTTATGAAATGGGGGGTTATTGTACAACACAATAGCTTGGTAGTAAAGGAATAAATGATATATGATTGAAGAATATTTGAATACCCTTTCATTGTCTAATCTCATGAACTGGTCATGCATCTTGTTAGCAATGAATGCAGCATAGTCACATTTGCATGCAGGAGGTTGGCCAGGGGTAGAAATAGTCATGTAGGCAAAGGTCATTTCATCTACATACTCACTAGTGGTAAAACCCATAATGCAAGCAAACATGGTGACAATATCCCTCCCCAGACTAGTAAAGGCACATGTCATGTAGGGAGGGGGGTCTTTTGGTCTGTATTGTTCTTCAATGAAAGTCTGACTGACTTGGTTAATTCCATCACTGGATAGCCTTGAAGATTTATCAAGTAAATCAACAATTGAAAGGGGAGTGAGGTTCTGGCCAGGCTGTAATTGCAACATTTCATTTAAAGACTCAGCTGTAATGGTAAAAAGAACTTCCTGGTTAGGGGACATTACAACTCTTAGATTGGGGTTGTAGTTTGCATGGCATTGGTGGACAATGTCTGGGAAGATATGGATAGTGGGGAACTGATATTTGGGGACGTTGGACTCCCAAAGACCTATTTTATCAGCATTGTTCAGATAATTGTCCCGATACCTGCAATATAGCTTAAAGGGGGTTTCATCAAAAGTAAGGTCCTTAATTTGAAAATATTTATCGACCAAGGGAAGGTAGTCCAAATCCCTGTGGGGAGTAGTGATTGGTGAAACATTTAGGGCAACAGGAGTTTCCATCCTTGGTTCTTGTGGATTATAGGAAGGAATTTGGGGTTTTCAAGAATTTTAGATAAAACAGGTGCTTGGGGAAGTATTGGGACTAAGAAAATAGCTTAATTCTACTGAATTATTTGGGTTTAGAGCAATTTAGTGGAAGTTCAGTACAAAAACAGGGTTTCTGAGAAGGAAATGCGGTATATACCTATTTTTGGTTGACTATCGGGACAACTGGCTACAATGAAGGCTTTGCAAGGTTCGCACAATAGTTCGTAGTGGCCTGGAGTTCAGCAATTGATGGTAGTTGACAGTTGGAAGTCAGTTACTAGACTGGACGTACTCTATGCATGCATGGAAGGCAAAAGTCGCTTTCTTGGTAAAAAAGGGAAAGCAATGCATATTCTTGTTTTTATGCACAAAGTCAATGACTTTTGGTGGGTGAATGAAAATGACAATTGGCTTTAACTACCCGATGGGACACTTTGACGTTTAGTAGAGGCGGTAAGCAATAATGGTAATGGTTTTCATCGCACAACTTTTGGGAGGTTGGTTTTGGTGGAGGGCCGTGCGATGCCACAAACTGAATGACACGTAGCATTGGTGAAAAGTCAAAACCGATTGCATCGTGTGGTTAACGTTCGACCCAAAGGCTTGCACGATACTGGTGAGAGCTGTTGGATGTGGGAAGGATGATCATACAGTAGTCGGAAACGGGAAGTGGTGGAGAGTTAATGGAGGGGTCCGATCATAATTAAAATGACTTTAATTTTATTGGGGGTGATATGATTGGTGGAGAGGCTATTAACTAATTCAGGTGATTAATTAATCCCTTTTTAATGCACTAGGGTTTTGGTTCTTAATTAATCATGGTTTGATCAATTCATCCAACCTAATTAGCTTTATTATGGTTTATTTTTCAAACCATTGGGAGGGGATATTTGTTTATTTTGGGATTTTGATTAATAATACGGGAAAGGGTAATTTATTTAGAGAGTTAAATAATAAAAACTAAAAGTTAATATGACCATGGAAAAGTAAATGCGCTAAGTAAATGTTTCCGGAAATACATTCATCATCCAACATTATAACTTAGGCTAAAATGTGTTTGGGGGGTTTTTATAAAGACCTTTATTTTTCCTAAGTAAAAGAGTGATTTTGCCTTCGGAAAAGGATTTGAAGAGAATGAATGAATTATGAAGGGGGGTGAATTTTGATGAAGTAGTTTTAGCACTTAGGCCTTACAAGTTATTGGGCCAAGGGTTCGGTCCTTCCAGAAGTCAGAGAAATGCTCTGAGCCCCTTTAACTTTCAAGTTGTTGGTGCCTTTAATACTTATTGGAAATTAGTAAAATTTAGGAAAAAAAATGAGTGAAGAAGTTAATTAGTTTGACTTTGTCCATAATATAAATGTATTCATTGTCACCCATATCTTTAAGTGCTTTTGATGATGAAAGTATATGACTTGACATCTGAATAATCATTCATCATGCATAATTATACAACCAATCATTTACTTACCCTACCTACTTAGCCTACCATTTTTTCTTCTTTTATTAGGGTGCACTTAAACTGGAAAACCCTTATCAAAACCTTTTCTTTTCTTTTACAATGGTATTCTAACTAAGTCTAACCTTATTACATCCAAGGGCTCAGATTAAACTGTTGAGCATCCTTTTATTCACTCTACCTATCTACTTATCTGCCAAGTTAATCGGTTTGGTCAGATTTTATTCTCTATCTCTAAGCATGAAATTGAAAACATGGAATAACCATGATTAAACTGTTTGGTTACCATGGATTGTGGCATAAGCATCAAGTTGCACACAATAGTTATTATACAAAAAGTAAAATAGTAGTGGCATTTGGGCTTGCACACTTTCATGGTATTTTATTTTTCTTGAGGTTCATTTTCTTTCATTTTTTGACCTTTTCTTTATCTTTTTTCCCTTTGATTTTTATTTTAGGGCATACCCTCTTTAAAATTTTTAATTTTTTGATTTTTTACAAATATGGAAAACTTTTGCAACAAGCAAAGGCATGTACATATTTCAGAGCTAAACCAAGTCAATCATAATATATGACACCTATTGGTATATGAACATAACACAACAATCCTTCCCTGGTTTTGACATAAATATGCTCAATATTCCCACTGCATGCGAAATGTTTGGTCTAGTACATACCATTGCATACATTAGGATATTGAATACACTTGCATATGGAACATGGGACATGTCCTCTTCCTCTTCTTGTTTCTTGTGACACTGTTCAGTAGATAACTTGACACCTACAGGAATAGGAACCTTTACTGGTTTACTATCATGCATATTAAACCTCTACAGTATTGTCTCAACATAATTCCTTTGGTTTAACCAGAGCTTCCTCTTTGCATGATCTCTTTTAATTTTCATGCCCAAAATATAGTTTGCAGCACCAATACCTTTCATGTCAAATTTGGAGGAAAATTGGGTTTTCAAATCTTAGATAATTTCTTTGTCATTTCCAACCAGCAACATATCATCCACATACAAGTCCAGATCAATAACATGGTCACTAATTAATTTAAAATACACATAGTGATCTGCTTTTCTTTTGGTGAAGCCAAGTCCTTGTATAAATGTATCAAATTGATGATACCACATCCTTGGTGACTGTTTTAACCCATACAGATACTTATTTAACTTGGATAATAGTTCTTTCTTACCCTTCATTGCGAAACCTTTGGGTTACTTCATGTAGACCAGGGAAAATTTTAAGAACCCCCCCTAAATTTACATGTATAATAAATGGGCGAATTTCCATGGTATATAGGAAAAATGGAAGGCGATTTTATCAATAATATGATATGTATATATAAATTTTTGGCGAATCTCTCACCAGGCATGGCGAATATTTTACTCAATTATAAAATCTTGTGTTTATTGAATACACAAATGAAATCATTGCATTTCTTTAAAATATCTTTTTAAATCAAAATTACCGAAATTACGTATCGATAACCTAGTGGGTGTAGGATAAAATTCACCTGTGCCATTCACAGAAAGCATGAGGAAAAACCTAATACTATATATAAAACCAAGAAAAATTCAAATTCATCACTTCTAGGGACCTCGTAACCACCCTGCCAATACACACAAGTATGTTCCTATTTTCAATTAGAAAAATTACCCAAATTACAATCTGTTTACTCCACTTCTAGGGACCTCGTAAACACCCTGCCAATACACAAGTATGTTCCCGTTTGCAATTAGAAAAATTACCCAAATTACAATCTGTTTACGTCCAGCATATGTTGGAAAGTTATAGAAGGATGACTAGTGCAATCAATCCATTCCTTTTAGCCCTGGAATTGTTTCAGTTTAAAACAGAAGTATACAAATATACTTGTCCAATGTCTATGCTTTAACCATTCACCTTAAGATGTTTTTACAATATAATTTCCTAAGTCTATTTAATATCTTCATTATCATCAAAACCAACCTATATCCATCTTAACTCCACATCTACCACTCTTAGGGGGATGAAATCTAGTTATCCCTCTAAGCACTTGGTAGACCCAGAATTAAGATGGATCTAAGATAGAATTTCCCCGTTAAATAGTCGATGCTCACATGAATACCATGGGTCAATACCATGGATTATCATAAACCTAGAGCTTAAAAATTACTATTAGTAATTTATAAAAATTAATAAAATTAATGGTTGATTTTTATTTTATTTTTATTTTAACCAAGCTAAAATGTTTAACATACATTAAATTACAACATCCATTTTTACTCTTGATCGGATCAAATATTTTTTCACTCTATGCTAGTTTGCATATCACGATATTTGATACCTCTCCAGGGTTAGTAGATCCAGAGTAAAGATGGATCTATTCTACTTTAATTCCCCCATTTAAATAGGCTACATTCCAAGTGAATACCATAGGTCAATACCATGTGCCATTTTGGTGAATACCATGGGTCAATATCATGTGCCATTTTTATTTTTATTAATACTAATATGAGGGTTAATAATGTTTTTTTGCATGGTATTAATTATAAAGAAAAAAAAATGTTTTAATTGTTTACCATACCTCTAATTTATTTATATTTTTATTAATTTACCACACATTCATAAATACAAGGTGACTTATGGAGTAAATATAAAAAAATGTTTTATTTGTTTACCATACCTCTCGCTTATTTATATTTTTATTAATTTACCATACCTCTTTTACAAATATGGTATTTGGCCCATAGGATTCACTTAAATAAACCTCTTTCTTGAGCCTTCATAAATAGAACGAGGGTTATGGACTAAATATAAAAAGAGGTTTTATTTATTTACCATGCGTCTAGTTTATTTATATTTTTATTTATTTACCATACCTTTTGAGTAAGTATAAAAAGACGTTTTATTTATTTACCATACCTCCACTTTACTTATATTTTTATTTGTTTACACCCTTGCATGTATATAAGGTGACTTATGGAGTAAATATAAAAAATGCTTTATTTATTTACCATACCTCTCATTTATTTATATTTTTATTAATTACCGATATCTCTTTTATAAATATGTATTTGGCCAGTAGGATTCACTAAATAAAACCCTCTTGAAAATGGGCGAATGGATTCACTTAAATAAAACCTATTCTTGAAAATGGGCGAACAGAAGGTTGTAACTCCTAATTTCAAGGCTAAATTTACCTTTTTTACCCTCTCCCTTAAAATAAGGTGGGCTATTTGAGGTGATTTGTAAAAATGTACTATGATACAAAATATTCGCCCACTAAAAATTTAAAACCCCTTAATTTCGCCAAAGGGCGAACATCGCCCCTAAAAT
>APFE030426145.1:0-40880 GCA_000404065.3 Pinus taeda | reverse complement strand
AAAATATTCGCCCACTAAAAATTTAAAACCCCTTAATTTTGCCAAAGGGCGAACATTCACCCCTAAAATCACCCCTAATGTAGACCTCCTCTTCTAGATCCCCATGAAGAAATGTTGTCTTCACATCCATCTATGCTACCTCAAAATCAAAAGAAGCAGCAATAGATAAAATTAATCTAATAGAATCTACCTTGGCAACAAGAGAAAAAATATCACCAAAATCACTTCCCGGCACCTGGGAATAACCTTTTCCTAGCAACCGAGCTTTGTATTTCTCCACCTTTCCTTCTACATTTTTCTTCTTCTTGAAAACCCATTTGCTGCTAATGGGTTTCCTTCTAAGTGACAACTCCACCAGATCCAAAGCCTCATTTTTATGCAAAGATGTCATTTCATCAACCATGGCCTCTTCCCAGAGTTTGCCATCCTTTGAATCTATTGCTTGCTTCACAGTTCTCAGATCACCATCAGTAATAGGTAAAGAAAAATTTGAAAAGAAAGCAGATGAACTATACCTTTTTGGCTACCTTCTTTCTCGAACTGATCTTCTCACACCCGGAGTTTGTGGCTCTTCATCTTCTAATTCCTTGTCTGCTGTAGAGTCTGATTCTTCCTCCTTAAGCTGAAAATCTATCTCCTTAGGTTCCTTTGGTTGGAGTTCATGTTTAATAACATCTTTCACCTCTTTGAACAACACATCTCGGCTATACACAACCTTCTTTGTTATTGGGTTCCAAAGCTTATAACCCTTTAAACCATCCTTATACCCAATAAAGATGCAGTTTTAGATTTATTATCCAACTTGGTTCTTTTCTCCTTTGGAACACGTACATATGCATCACATCCAAATACCCTCAAATGTGAAAGAGAGTCTTTCTTATTAGTCCATATCTCTTGTGGAGTCTTATCCTCCAATGCGGATGAAGGTGATCTATTGACCAGGTAACACACTGTCTCCACTGCCTTTTCCCAGAATTCCTATCTTAACTTGGCACCACTAAGCATGCTTCTTGCTCTTTCCAGCAACGTCTTGTTCATTCTTTCTGCAACTCCATTTTTCTCAGGTGTGTATGGAGTAGTTTTCTGCCTTTCTATACCACACTTTTTACATAATTCTTCAAATTCCTTACTACAAAACTCTCCACCATTATTTGTCTTTAGTACCTTTATATTCTTCTTTTTCTGGTTTTCCATTAGAGCCTTAAATTCTTTAAACCTGTAAAAGACTTCAGATTTCTTCTTAAGGAAATAAATCCATGTATTCCTTGAGAAGTCATCTATAAATGATACATAGTACATAGATTTACCTAGTGATGGAACATTCACTAGTCCAAACATATCACTATGCACAAGCTCTAATATCTGTTTCACCCTCTTACGACCAAAGGGGAAACTTACCCGATTCTACTTCCCATACACACAATTTTCACAAAAATCAAATTCCAGAGAGCTGTTACTCATACCTTCTACCATACCTTTACCATGAAGTATTCGAAGGTCCTTCTCTCCAATCTGTCTAAGCCTTTGATGCCATAGCATGGTCTTCTCTATACAGACCACTAAATTTTCTACTCCACTTTCAAGAACCACAGAACTATTGCACCCACCAACAATAGTGCTACCTTGCATTTTGTACAGAGTTCCAATCCGAACTCCCCACATCAATACCAGTGCTCCCTGACCCATCTTGCATGTATCCTTCTTGAACATTATTTTTTACACCTGAATCATCTAGTTTGCTTATAGAAATCATATTTTTGGCCAATGCAGGAATATTTAGAACACCAAGAAGTGTTTTAACGCTTCCACCTTGTAACTTAAACTTTACTTTTCCACGACCAACGATTCCTATCATCCCCTAAGAAGACATCACCACCATCATATTTCTCATACTCGTAGAGCCACTCTCTATGGGGAGTGAAGTGAAAGGATGCACTTGAGTCAATCAACCATGCCTCATGATCTACATGTGTATTTGAAGAATACAAGTACACATACCCACCTTCATTTGAGGTGGTTTTCACCTCTGTAGAAGGAGCATTATCAGATCCCTTTCCTTTACCAGGAGCTTTAGATTTACAGTCCGTTTTGTGGTGCCCTTCCTTTCCACATTTCCAGTAAACCACCTTTACAGGTTTTCCTAGAGATTTAGATCTCCCTCTAGATTTAGATCTCCCACTCGATGACTTATTTTTGTTTCTGTTCTAGGACTGTCCTCGTACAGACAAGGCATCACCATTCTAGCTCTTCATATTTTTCCATCTCATCTCCTCGGTCAACAAGGATGAGACTATTTCGTCAAATTGCAAGGCAGTTGCATTGCTACCAATTGCAATAACTAGACTATCCCATGAATCTGGTAGAGAACACAACAAACTAATGCACTTATCTTCATCTGAAATTTTAATATCAACAGATAATAACTGACTTACCATAGTATTAAATGCGTTCAGATGTTCTGTCACCGAGTCTCCATCTTTCATCCTTAGGTTATACAACTTTTTTCGTAGGAAGAGTTTATTCACCAGAGACTTAGATTGGTACAAAGTCCCTAACTATCCCACAAAGCCTTAGCCGTAGCTTCCCTTGATACATTCAGAAATACTGAATTTGAGACACACAATTGTATTGTGCTCTTTGCCTTCTGATCCAACTTCTTCCATTCTTCATCGGACACTCCCGTTGATTTAGTACCTGGATCTACCATGATCCATTGATCTTTATCCACCAACAGATCCTCCATCTTGAGTTTCCATAATTCAAAACTCTGACCATTAAATTTCTTGATCTCTATCTTTCCACTGCTCGCCATCTTTATTCACCACCAGAATCGATCCCGTAGATCTCCCACTGAACAAGGTCTACCACAAACCCGAGCGAAACCCCTTAGCAAGAAAGGAATCCCCTTGAAGCCAAAAAAACTCTGATATCAATTCTAAAACACAGAAAATAAACAATGCGAGAGAATAACAAATAAAACACATATACACAGAGATTTTCCCCTGGATCCCAAAACTTGGAATACGAGATTGATTTTTCCTTATATTTCTTTCAATGTTACAATACATATTTATACGTGCCTAAGCATCCAATACCATGGAACGAAAACCATCGCGTCCAAAACCATGGACTAAAAACCATTGCATCCAAAACCACGTGTGAAAAACCATGCACAAAACCATATGTAGGTCTGCCCAACCTACTATAGGGTCCTAAATAATTTTCCTCAGGGTGATGTGTGCGACCCTGTAGAGGGGGGATACCCACCCCCCTCAAACACCTCGGATAGGGAGGGTTGTTGCCCCTCCTGTGACCCCCCGGCTGCACAATCGATGTAATGAAGGTGAGGGTCCACCCCCCCCTCTAACCCCCCGGTTCGCTACATGGGCTAGTCCCGGAAAGAATATAACACAACCCAAAAAAGGATGCTATAAGCAAAGGTACCCAAAGGACAAGTGAATGTAGTTTTATCTTGGTCCTCTAGGTTGATCTAGATCTAATTGTAACCATAGAATCCATTCAGGGAAGAGAAGAACTTCTTCCCTACAAGACAATCTAAAACTTGATCAGTGAAAGGTAAAAGGAAATGGCCTTTCTTAGTGTCTTTGTTGAGCTCTTTGTAGTGTACACAAATCCTCCACTTTCCATTCTTCTTTGGGACCAAAAATAGAGGGGACACCCACTCACTATCTGAGATTGGGTAAATGAACACTACATTCAACAACTTTTGCAACTCTTCCTTCATTATGTATTTGAGGGCTGGGTTCATTCTCCTCTGATTGTGGCACACATGTTTGGATCCTTCCTTAATGTAGATGTGATGAGTACACACTGAAGGATGCACCACTTTCATTTCTTTATAGCTCCAAGAAAATGAATCTAAGTACTCTCTCATCATTTTGCACAAATTCTCTTCTTGGTTGGCTAAGAGAGAGGGGTTAATGTTCAAGGTTTTATATGGAACAAATTCTATCATTTTGATAGGTACAGGACTTCGTTCCACTGGGCATAACTTAGGCCAAGGATTATCGTGAGATTCCTTCATAAGCTCATCAAGAGGCATGGTGTTAGGGGGATGGTTATTAAGGATTTGATCAATGAAGTCATCTTCATCAAGTTTCCCCACTCCTATAACAACATCTAGGGTACTATTGTAGCGGCTACAACCACCCTCCAAAATTTTTCCCAACACTGTTTTGGAGTCTCCCCTACCATCTATGCGCAACAATTTTTCTTGCTTCATCAAGTACTCAAGCTTCAGTTCTTTCCTCACACAAAGGCAGCCTGTCGATCAGAGTGGATCCATTTCCATCACAGGCTACTCATCCAAACTTGGTCTAGCTGCAGGCTGAGCAACTTCCCAGTGAAATTTGCGCATTTTTGGAGGGAAACTGGCCTCTCCCTCCAAGAATTGTGCAATTCCCTTTGATAGCCTACTGGGCTCCATGATTGCGTAATCTTGCCAGCCAACCTTCCCAGCACGATTTGCGTAATTTTTCCCATCAACAGATTGTTCAACCCAGAATTTGTGCAAATCTAGGTAGTAGTCAGCTGCTCTAACTGACCTAGAAATTGCGCAAACCCCTTGGGCAGCCAGCCCAACCTACAATCATGAATGCACATTTTTCTCCAGAAGTCAAGCAGTCGCTTGCATGTGCAGCTGCGTTGACCAGTTTCCTCCGAGACCGAGAAAAATAGACTTGCATGCATAGGTTTTTGCTCCCAAGGAAGCATGCAAAGGAATCCTTCGTTTCAGGGATCTATGTTTAGCTGTTGGAGGTTACATGCAAGGAGAAATTAAGAAATCTCCCACAAAGTGTCGCTTACCCTAGATTTGTGGCATGTGTGTCCCAAACTTGAAGTTATCAAAACTCATCAATCGGATGCTGTAGAGCTCATTCCTCACATCAACCTTGTATCTTTGACATCCCACATCACATATAGGAGTAGTTTGCACATTCAACTCAACTGTTTTGGGGTAAGCTCGCTTCCCATCCCTTGTGCTGCATTTCTGTCTCTTTTTGTGTTTTCGCTCGTGGTAGTACTTTTTTCTTGATTTCTTTGAACATTAGTTGTTGTTTACATGTATTCTAGATTGTCCTAGATCTATTTTAGTTTTGATCGCTATGTCACTGTTATCGCATGCATGAAACTATTTTGCATGGATGTTCACCCAACCAGTGAACTACCTCACCCACATGCATGTTGATTTGCTTGCTCAATCTTCCATTCATGTTTTGTGTGCATTGTTTATCACTTCTACTATCACTTAGTGTTGCCATGCATTCATGTGAATTTCAGTTGCCCGTCGATGAGTCGGGCCAACCTTGGCCCGGTCTTTGCCTTCACCAGGGCCGCATTGTGCAATATGGAGAAGGAAGGCTCACCTTCCTCTCTAGATTTGAGCATTCTAGTCTAGCACTAGACTTCTAGACTGAATTGCACATTTCTGGAGGTCAATGGCTACTTGGCCAAAAAAATTTCACAAATTTGTCCTTGGGCCAGCAGCCTTTCTTAACTGGCATCGCGCATTGCACAAAACCTAGCAGCTAGCTGCCCAGAGTGGATTGTGCATTGCATAGTTCCAGCAGTTAGTCAATCTCTCAGCAACCCAGACAGTGCCTTGTGCATTCTTGGCAATCGGTCTCCCAATCTCTAGGCCGAAATTGTGCAACCTTCATGATCATTCACCTAGGTATGTTGCAAATCAGTTCTTATGTTCATTTTGGTTTTCGACTGATAGATTTCTTTCTATGAGTGTTTCCATGTCTCTAGGCATCACAGGTGTTCATCTACGTCTCAACCGTATAGGTACAATGGTTTCCAGGAGAGTAGAGACAAAGACACCATTTAGAGCATGCTTGGGGATGCAGTCGATCAGGTGTCTATGAGATTGCCTACTCACGAAGACATCAAGTTGTTCGTGGACAGGGACATCAAGCAGTAGCATCACGGTGAATAGCATCATTAACAACGGCTGAAGGCAGCATACCAAATGTAGCAAACACAACGAATGCAACGAACACAACAAATGCAGCTAATGCAAGAGGAAGGTTGTTGACAACATAGAGGCAGAGCAAAGTTGCAAGGTTAAGCAGATCCATTGATAATGAAAGAAACTTTGGAGACTCTAGCTATGAAGTGATAGCATGACATCAAGATCGCATGAAGGTAGAAGATGGAACAAAGAAGAAGTTGCATGTGCTGAAGAAGAAACTCAGGAAGAACATGAAGCTGCACATACAGATGAATGATTTGCAATAGGAATAGGAACAACAGTGGGTGTAACATGCACTAATGAATGAAACTGCGCCTGTACAAGTTAAGGAACCATCCCATTAGCAGACATAGAGAGGACATGGTGAGCAGTGTTGTTGATTACATGCAAGGGATTCAACAACATGCATGTCATTGAACACACACATGCAAACCAACCCATTCAACACACTCACCAAGATGAATACAAGAAGGAAGTCTAATTGGGGCTGAACATGTACCTCGGCGAGGTGATGCACATGAACACGAGCACACACTTGACGATAGACATAGACACTATGCATCAGTGTGTTTCTAGTTCAACCATACCTAAGAAGACCATGCGCATATTAGCAGATGAGCTGAATGAAGGGGCCGAACCAATGCACCAATTGTAATGGAGGCAAGAGTTCGCTTCAGCAAGATGTCACCATGAGGCGCATGCACACCATCACGGAAAACCAAGCTTGGCATGAGCTCACGCCCTCCGCTATCACAAGAATATCAAAGAGTTGGTCTCATCACAGCAGGCCGAGTGTCAGTGATGTCTTGCGATGCTTTCTAAAGCCATGTTGTCTCACATGAGTACATGTGCATTGTAATGTTAAGTCATGTCAATTGTAATTCAAGTGTCAATGGTTGGATGTAACAATCATAGAGTAGGTGAAGAGTCATGAGGGTAGTTTAACTATCACAAAGGGGAATGTCAAGGGTCACCCCACCCTTTGCTATAAATACTCCCTCATAAATCATTGTAAGGGCTTTATGGTCAACAAAGCTTCTACTAAGACTGTCTTGAAGAAGACTTGGATAGTATTGTAATGCGCCTTGGCTTCTCCACTACATGGAGCTAGTACATCTCTTTGGAGGAGCAAGCATATGTGGCTGTAATGTTCTACTGATAGGGCTAGCAGGTTTACATGGTGTATTGTATGATTGTGACTTACACTTATTTATATAATAAAGCCAACACATTTTCATGCATGCTTTGTTATTGTAGTTGGATTGCTCTGGTTGCCTTAATTATATATGTTGTTTAACTTACGTACTTTTATATGAACTGATTTCTTTGCAATTATATGAATCTTGTTGTTAGCGTGTTGAATATGTTGTTAATGATGTCACTTTCCATGTCGACTCCTCTGTTGGACATCAGACGGACCTTTATTTGAACCTTGTTATATCAACTGTCACACTCGTCTTGGACTGATTTGCGAGTGATGTTCGTGTTATCTTACCCTGTATGTTGGACTATCGCATCTGGGTCGACTGCTCTACTGGAAGTTGTACATGTCCTTTGTGTTGTGTGTTCCTATCCGAGTTGGGACTGATCCCTTTCAACCTGGAACTCACCTTCACCTTCCTCTCCCTTCGAAGTGTTGGAACCTCTCATACTCATTCCTTGACTCACTGCATCAGTCACACCCTTGCTACTGATAGAGTTATCTTACTTTCCTTTGTGTGACATCACAGATAAGGCATTACCTTACAACCCACTATTGGGACTCCTATAACAAACGGTCTGAGGTCTAATTAGGACTTCTTACCGGGAATATCCCCTTGATATGTTGGTGGATCCAACACCTTCAACATTCCTGGCACTAGAAGGAGGGCCTGATGACAAGCAGTGTCCTCTCATCCAAGTTTGTAACTTTGCATATCTTTCATGGAGTCTTTCATTCTTCTTTCCCGGATGTGTTTTTCGAATCATGAAGACGTCTCCATCTCAGGGAATCTTTTCAATATCTTTTCCACTCACATGTATGATGGTGAAGGCAAAGTGGCTTGGCCTAAGCACTTACATAACTTCCTTTCCATGATTTATGAGGAAGATAAGTTCACTGACAAACAGGCCAGTCTGCTACTTGCATTCACACTTGGCGAATCCCCATTTCGTTGGGTACTTAGCCTACCAGATGACATCGTGCACTCATGTGAGCACTTCTGTGATCCTATTGAAGATATGTTCCATCATTTTGATCGAGAACATCTTGACCGGAAATTGTTATAGCGAGGGAGGGCTTTGCATATATCTGTTATTGATTTTTGGCAACACCTCTGTGACTTACAGTTTCAAGCTCCGAAGATCCAGATGAAGTTCACTTATCTCTGGGACCAGTTCAAGTACTATGTTAAGAAATATGCCCGTCCCAAGAGAAGGCTTGATGTCAAGCCTCACTCAACCTTCTTTGTTGATGGAACTGCACAATCCCATGTGAGAGCACGCACTGTCCAATGGATTTTTTGCTTCCCTCTCATTCAACAGTTCCACCATCACCCATTGATGTTGAGGATCATGTTCATACATCTGTTCAAGTTTCACACCCTCCCAACATCACTCCAATCAATTTTCACGCAGAGTTGGTTGTGAGTCCTTTGATTTCTCATATGCATTCTTTTTTGTGACCTCGATCTTCGCACTCAGGTGTCCTCCGGATGATGTTGTCTTTTGTTCATCCATTCCAGACTCTTAACTTGTTGTGAATGAGGAACAACCCACTAACAGAGTTGGTGTTGCACAACCAACATGCGCTGTCATTCATGAAGAGTATGAGTGGGAGATTGAACATCAACACTTGGTGAAGGCTGAGTCCCTTCCATCTGAGTCCCCTCCGTTCTTTCCTAACATCGTTGGTGAACTTACCATCCATGATTTTTCATGTGCATCTTCATCCATAGATGCACCCATTGTTGATCACTCATAGGACTCACCGGATGTTAGTCCATCATTCGACAACGGAGAGGATAAGCTATTCATTGAAGATCCACTTGATCCTTCATCTATCTTTTCTGGAAATACAGAGGATGAGTTCATTCGCTTTTCATCTACCCCTTTATTTGATTCATCTGATCATGAGGATGTTGAAGAATTCATTGATTTTTCTGATCGTGGTGGTCGTGATCCATGTGCTTCCATTTTTTATCATGATCATGAATCTATCGCAGTTGATTTTTTGAAGCCAGCGGTTTATGATGATCTACCTAATGATGAAGTTGAGACAACCAAGACTGTCAAGGCACTTCATCCCGAGCTGATGGTTATGTCAGGCCCTCCCTCTCTTGGGGTTAGTCTCACTTCTTACCATGAAACTGATCAATCACCCAAGGCTCCTCATCACTCATCTGTATGCATTAAAGATCAATCTCACACACAGATCACGCTTCTTCCAGTCGAACTGCATGATTCCATTTCTCATGCATTGGAGGAATCTTACGTTGTAAGCACTTGTGTGTGACACAAGTTATTTTTTTTCTTTCGTTTTCTTTCATGTCTCACTCAAGAGTGTGCTTATGTTTCAAAGATGCACATAGTGTCACAGAGCACCATGACGGGTCCACGGACTTTCCGTCATGCACATTCACTCGATTATTTCTCGTGGGCACTTTGAAGCACAAAGTGTGGCCACCTTCACTGTTATATCTTTCTTGTATGCTAGTCCGCATGACTAGGTTACTCACAGACCAAGCCTTCACTCACATGGGTCTACCAATATGCTAGTGGCTACATTGGAAGTATCAGTTCACGTGATAGGGTCCATGCATCGTTAGTTTAGGAGTAGGAGTAGTGTTTGCTTTCAGTTGTTTGCTTGCATGCTTGTCTTCTTACATGCTTTGATTGCTTGTTCATTTGCTTGCTTGTTTTTCTTGCTTTGATTTCACTTTTGCTTCTGCTCTTGCTTTTCTTTGTTTTTACTTCGTTCACTTGTTTCGTTCATAGGTTAGTTTGCATGAAACCATGTGTGACTCATGAAATGAGCTGGGTAAAGTACAAGAGGTCTCGTACAGGTATCACTACTTGGTTATTTGTCATCTTGCCTCTGTATGAAGGGCTTGTTACTCTTAGTCCATGATACATCGAAGGAAAATATGTACTATTCAAAGTGAACCTTGGTGAAAACACAATGCTTGCATGCTAAGTAGTGTCACCTGCTCTAGTCGATTTTTTAAGGGTTAACCCTTGGTAGCTTAGTCAAGTAAAGTAATGTGAGGGGGAAAACCTTAAAAAGTTGTCAGAGATACCATAAACTACTTCTCTATTAGAACAACCTCCTCTACTCTCAATAAGTCAGGATCCCTCTTCCACCTTTGAAATGAATAAGTGCTATGCACAGTGAAAATGAAAAAATGAAAAGTAAAAAAAAATCAAAATGAAAAATGATTAAGAAAAAAGAAGAGAAAGGCTTCCTGTGTAGGGAGGTGATGCAAGTAACTTTGTCAGGGTACTGACTAGCTCACCAGTAGCGGAGCCATGCTTGTATTCCTTTGTGACTCCACTGGGGTATTTACCAGGCCTGCTGGTAGTGGAGCGACACCAGAGATGAAACATAGACTCTGACGACTATACTGCTTGTGCACCTATATACCCCTCAACCCTAATCGAAACAACTATGTTGCCTTGGCTTGGAATATGTGTTAATCGACCAAGGGTCTGGTAGATACTACATCTTACAATCAAGCTAGTGTGAAGCCAAGATGACCTAAGAGCTAAACAATACCTTCGAAGGTGCTAGACTTATTTTCCACGAACAAGGTCCATTCAAAGAGCTAGAGTTCTACCAGTGTGTCACCAAGTGTTGTAGAGGTTACAACCACCCTCCAAAATTTTTCCTTAGCCTGTTTTGGAGCCTCCCCTACCATCCTTACACAACACTTTGTCTTTCTTTGTCAAGTACTCAAGCTTCAGTGATTTCCTCACAAAAGGTAGCCTGTCAATCATAGTGGATCCATTTCCTTCATAGGATGCTCATCCAAACTTGGTCCAGCTGCAAGATGAGCAGCTTCCCAGTGAAATTTATGCATTTCTGGAGGGAAGCCAGCCTCTCCCTCTAGGAATTGTGCAATCCTGCCATCCAACCCTCCTAGTAGGATTTGCGCAATTTTTCCCATCAACAAACTGCTCAGTCCATGATTTGCACAAATATGGGAAGAAGTCAGCTGCCCTACCTAAAAATTGTGCAATCCTCTTGGGCAGTCAGCCCAACTTTCAATCAAGAATGCACATTTTTCTCCAGTAGTCGAGCAATCACTTGCATGTGCAGCTGAGTTGTCTAGTTCCCTCCAGGACCGAGAAAAATAGACTTGCATGCATAGGCTGCTTCTCCCAAGGCAACATTCAAAGGCATCCCTTGTTTTAGGGATATATGTTTAGCAGTTGGAGGTTACATGCAAGGAGAAATTCAAAAACATCCCACCAAGTGTCGCTTCCCCTAGATTTATGGCCTGCGCATCCCAACCTCGATGTTATCAAAAATCATCAACTGGACACTGCAGAGCTCATTCCTCACATCAACCTTGCAGCTCTGACATCCCATATCATATATAGGAGCATTCAGCACATTCAACTGAACTATTTTGGGGTAAGCTCGCTTCCCATGCATTGTGCTACATTTCTGCCACTTTTTGTGTTTTCGCCTGTGGGAGTACTTTTTTCTTGATTTCTTTGAATGCTTGATGTCATTTTCATGTATTATAGCTTGTCCTAGCTCTATTTCAATATTGGTTTCTATATCACTTTTGTCACATGCATGAAACTGTTTTGTAAAGATGTTCGCCCAACTAGCGAATGACCTCACCCACATGCATGTTGATCTGTTTTCTTAATATTCCATTCATGTTTTGCATGCACTGTTTATCACTTCTTCTATCACTTAGTGTTGCCATGCATTTCATCAACTTACTTTCTTTCAGTTTCCTATTGGCGAATCGGGCCAACCTTGGCCCAGTCTCTGCCTTCACCAAGTCTGCATTGCATAATCTCGAGAAGGAAGGCTCACCTTCCTCTCCATATTTGTGCATTTTGGCCCAACACTGTCCTCCTGTAATAAGTTGCACATTTTTAGAGGTCAGTGGTTGCTTGGACCAAAAATTTGTGCAAATCAATCCTTGGGTTGGTAGTCTTTCCTAGCTGGAATCACACATTATGCAATCCCAGCACCCAACTGCCGAGACTGGACGTTCTAGCAGTCAGTCAGTCTCTCAACAGCTCAGATTATGCCTTGTGAATTCTTGGTAGTCGGTCTCCCAACCTCCGGGCCAAAATTGCGCAACCCTCATGATCATTCAACTAGGTATGTTGCAAGTGAGTTCTCATGTTCATTTTGGTATTCGACTGACAAATTGCTTGCTATGAGTATTGCCATGTCTCCACGTATCACAAGTGTTCATCTACCTCTCAGTAGTATAGGTATAATGGCTTCTAGGAGAGCAGAGACGAAGACACCATTCAAGAACGCTTGGGGATGCAGTCAATCAAGTGTCTATGAGCTTTCCTACTCATGAATACATTAAGTTGTTCATGGACAGGGACATCTAGCAGCAACATCACAGTGAGAAACATCATGAACAATTGTTGAAGGCACTATACCAAATGCAACAAACACAACAAATGCAGTGAATGTAGAAAATGCAGCAAATGCAACAAATGTAAGAGGAATGTTGTTGACAACATATAGGCAGAGAAAAGTTGCAAGGTCAAGCAGATCCACTGATAATGAAAGAAAATTTGGAGACTCTGGCTATAAAATGATGACGTGACATGAAGATCGCATGAAGGCAGAAGATGGAACAAAGAACGAGTTGCATGTGTTGAAGCAACACCTCAGGAAGAACATGAAGCTGCATAGATAGACGAATAAGTTGTAGCAGGAATAGGAACAATAGTCAGTACAACATTCACTAACAGATGAAACTGCACCCATACAAGTTAAGGAACCATCCTAGCAGCAAACACAAAGCAGACATGGTGAGCAGTGTTATTGATCGAATGCAAGGGATTTCGTAGTATGCATGTCGTTGAGTGCACACATGCAAACCAACCCATTCAACACACTCACCAAGGCAATGACAAGAAGCAAGTCCAACTAGGGTTGAACATGTACTTCAGTGAGTTGATGCGCATGACCACTAGCACACTGTTGACGATTAGCATGGACACTATGCATCATTGTGTTGTCAGTTCAAGCATACCCAAGAACACCATGTGCATATTAGAAGATGAGCTGGATGAAGGGGTTGAACTAGTGCATTGATTGAAACACAGGTAATAGTTCGCTTCAGCAAGATGTCACCATGAGGTGCATGCATACCACCATGGACAAGAAAACTTGGCATCATCTCACCACGTTCACTATCACAAGCATATCAAAGAGTTGGTTTCATCACAGCAGACCAAGTGTCAGTGATGTCTTGTAACGCTTGCTCAAGACATGTTGTCTCACATGAGTACATGTGCATTGTAATGTTGAGTCATGTCAAGTATAAGTCAAGTGTCAATGGTTGGATGTAACAATCATAGAGTAGGTGAAGAGTCATGACGGTAGTCGAACTGTCACAAAGGGGAATGTCAAGGGTCACCCCACCCTTTGCTATAAATAGTCCCTCATAACTCATTGTAAGGGCTTTTCGGTCAGCCAAGCTTCTACTAACACATATTGAAGAAGACTTGGATGGTATTGTAATGCGCCTTGGCTTCTCCACTGCACAGAGCTAGTAAATCTCTTTAGAGGAGCATATGGATGTGGTTGTAACGTTTTACTGATAGGGCTAGTAGGTTTACATGGTGTATTGTATGATTGTGACTTACACTTCTTTATATAATAAGGCCAACACATTTTCATGCATATGTTGTTATTGTAGTTGGACTGCTCCAGTTTCCTTAATGATATATGTTGTTTAACTTACGTACTTGTATATGAACTGATTTGTATGCAATTATATGAATCTTGTTGTTAATGTGTTGCATATGTTGTTAATGATGTCATTATCTGTGTCGACTACTCTACCGGACATCAGACTTACCTTTCCCTAAACATTGTTATATCAACCCATCACACTCTTCTCAGACTGATATGTGAATGTTGCTCATGTTATCTTACCTTGCATGTTGGATTTCCACATCTGTGTCGGCTACTCTATTGAAAGTTGTGCATGTCCTTTGTGTTGTGCGTTTCTAGCCAAATTGGGACTGATCCCTTTCAACCTGGAACTCACCTTCACCTTCCTCTCCCATCGAAGTGTTGAACCTCTCATACTCATTCCTCTACTCACTGCATTAGTCACACTCTTGCTACTGATAGAGTTATCTTACTTGCCTCTCTGCAACATCACAATCAAGGCATTACCTTACGACCCACTGCTGGGACTCCTACACCAAATGGTCTAAGGTCTAATTGGGACTTCTTATTAGGGAGATCCCCTTGACATGTTGGTAAGTCAAGCACCCTCAACAGGTACATATTCATCTGGATGTGGTATGACACACTTCATCTTCCTCCTCCTCTTCCAACCATAGGGGTAAGTCATGCTCAAGGGATGGTTGAGTAGGAGGGTACAATATCAACTATTTGGAAAAATTCCCATTCTTAATGGTCATGTTCCCATCTCTGAAACTTATGTAAGCCTCAATAGTGGCTAGCCATGGTCTTCCAAAGATCAAAGAATAACCATTGAATTGGATTTATTCCTAGAGAACTAGGAAGTTAGCAGGATACTCCCAGGAGTTAATAAAGACCATTACGTCCTCAACAACTCCCTCAAGAGCCACTGTGGAACTATTTTCAAGTTGCAACACCGTGGTGGCCTTTCTAGGATCCTTGGAGGTTTATTTTGAGCATGGTTTCCTTAATATTATTAATCACATTGATGGAAGCCCAAATATCAATCAAGGTGTGAGGGACAATGATGCCATCAATGTGCACATATACCACAAGACTCCTAGGATCTAAATACTTTTGGAAAATCACTATCCCTGACATTGGATCAGACAATTGACTAATAACATTGATGGTAGGGGTGTGTTTATTTCTCCTCCCAATATTTTTGAAGAGATTCTCTTTTATAAGCTTATTGTAGATGGTGACATCCTTGATAGATTGGAGGAGTGGGGTTTTAACACACAGGTTTTTCAATTTTCCTAGAAGTTGAGTCTCTTTTGTGGTGTGTTGGTTAGGATGGATTAATATTTTAGGAAAAGGAGGTGGATTTACTTGAGGGATACTTTCTTCATTTTCCTCTTAAATATTTTGAGGTTGACATGGAGGTTGGTTATCTTGGAGCACTCTTCCAGACCTAAGGTTGATTTCTTGGATCTCCACAACATGGGGAGGGTAAGATGTCTCTCCACTATAGACCTATTGTTTCTGCTTGTTGTTTGGGTTTGGATTTAGTTGAGCAGACATCTAAGGTTGCTTGAGTGAAGCAGGATGAATGAGGTGTGGTTGAGATGGAGGTGGAGGTAATACAATAGGAGGTTGGTTGAGTTGAGGCCTCCAACCTTGTGATGGGTTATTCCACTAAGGATGTGTAGAAGCATATGGCTAAAATGTTTGATAGATAGGTTGGGGAGGATACTAAGGTGCATAAGGCAAAGGAGGTGGTGTGTACCATGATTGATGAGTGGAAGAGTACCAAGGTGGCAGGGGTGCATTCTGGTTGGGATGGTAATATGAGTAGGATGCATCGTGCATGCCCTGATGGTATAGTCGTGGTCCTTGAGGCATCCTTTTATTGATGAAACATAGTAATTCATCCCCACCTTCTGCCCCTTGTTATACAAATTTCAATCCATGAAAAGAAGGAAACTTATTTGTGGCATGGTTCTCCTCACAGAGTGAGCATACCTCTATAAAATTTAGTGGACATTCATTTATGGGGTGCCTTCTAGTGCATTTAGGGAAAAATATAGACAAGGCTCTCTTTGCTTCCTCTCATCTCCTCTTGATCTGCATTGTGTCCATTTGTAGAGAAAAGGTATGCAACATTTTGCTTTTAAAGTCCTGCAACATGTTTCCAATTTCATTCTTGATGGATGTTTTGAAGGAAGAGGAACTGGCCAAAGCTTGACTAGACCTACCCTTCTTCCTATCAACCATAGAATGGTTTTCAAATATTGTCTTGATGCTTTCATAGGGTAGTTGATAAATGTATCCCCCATATAGCATGTTTAGGTTTTCCAATATGCCCTCCATGATTCCTCTAAGAAGGACTAAATTGAGTGATTCAGAATCAAGGGTGCATCTAGCCCTCCTATAACTGTGCTACAATATTTCCTCATAGTCTTCTAGGGATTCATTAGGACCAAGAGTCATTTTAAATATTTCCTCTTTGGTGTCTTTGGACCTACAATAATTCCTATACATGTTGTTAAAGGATTGTTGCATTTGAGCCCAGTTAGTAATGTTATCCCTAGATAGACCCACGAACCAACACAAGGCTACATCCTTAAGGGTGGATGGGAACAACTTCACCTTCTCGTCATCGATGGTATAATCATAAGTCCTATAGACAAAAAGAAACTCAAACAAAAAAGTATCAGGGTCCTCTGAGGTTCATCCATGGAAGTGAGGAAGGGAAGAAGAGCTTATATTCTTCATCTTAGCATCACCATTAGTTTCTTTGATGGGAAAAACATCCTCATTTCCATTTTCAACCATGGTGTGGGTATGTGGAATGGCTTCTTCTTCTTCTTCTTCTTCCCTAATAGGTTCTTCAAAGAACTTAGATTGTTCACCTAAGGGGTCTTCTAACTCCCCTACAGAGAGCGAGGGAAGTTAACAATCATTGAAGAAGAGTGAAGGTTAATTGTTTGATGCAGTGGGGATATTTCGAAAGAATTTTCCCAAAGTGTCTCTACTCCTGTGAGACATGAAGAATTTTTTTCCTTTTATTTTATTTTTTCAAAGTGAAATGAAAAACAAAAAGGAAATAAAAAATAACATTTACCTAGACAGCTCCTCGGCAACGATGCAAAAAAGATGGTGAGACTTGGTATTGCACCGATAGAGTTGCACATTCCATAGGCTCTTCAACTTTACTTATCAACTCAGGGTTTCATACAAACTTCAAGGTGACAGTGCTATATACAAAGTAGATTCATTCTACTCTTGCCACCCTCAGCTAGATCACTTGATCATTAGGGTTGCAAGACCATTCCTCTACTTTAACTGAAACGAGATTAACTATTGAAGGAAGAATGTTAAAGCTAGTCCTAGTACAGAGAATGTAAATTCCTTTCAACTCAATCTTGTAAATGTTGTCAACTTGTAACTATTATGAAATAACACAAGACTTATGCTAATCTGTAGAAATGAAACTACTCTAATTTTCACTCAATCATCTAGCTATCATGGTTGTTGGAAAACAAAATATTATCCTACCAATTCACAACTCAAGAATTAATGAATTATCTAACTAATTCACACTTGCATATTAAGTAAATTTCTAATTTCTAAATTCGGAATGAAAGAACTAATGTTATTTGATCTTGCAGGAAAGGAAAAGGAATGAAAGGAATGACCTAGGTGGTACTTTTGGTCACGGATTCCAAGATGAGGGGTCAACCTACTCCTAGACTAAGTTATTCTATCATTGCAGGTCAAAACAGGGTCAAAACAAGTTGTCATTGGTGTGTTACTGGATATTGGTACATGATTCATGTAACTCCTACAGGAAGTCCTGAAATGCTACAAGAAGTTGGACAAGAGGGTTTGGAGGGTAATAATGATAGGGTGAAGTGATGGAAAGTTATATGAAGGATATGGGAAATGTAGGGAAGGTGCTTAACACCCTTAGCAAAGCCCAACACTTCAAGAAGGCCGGATTTCAGCTAAGATCGTTGCTCACAGCGACTGAAAAACAGAAATCAAAACCATGGGTTGGCATGCATAAAAAAGGATGGAAATTTCCTAGATGGAGTTGTTGAAAGGATTCCTTTCCTGTAGATCCAACAACCTTGCAACAATGCATGCACATGCTCCTATTTTCATTTGCAAAATATTTCAATTAAATGTGGAAAAGATGACTTGAATTTTGAAAACTATTTGACTAATGCTAAGAACTTGATCTATGCAATGAACATGGAATCACACTCCTTTTTTGGGTTGTGATGGTGGGCTCCTCTAATCACGCTCCCATGAGGGAGATGAGATAGTGGTCACAGTCACAAAACAATTGATGAATTTTACTCTACTAAACTGCAACAACTAATTAACTAACAGAAATATGAATAAGCGACAAGTAATCAACCACCTTAAGCTAACAAAAATATGAATAAACTTATACTAAACCGCAACAACTAATCAAAATTATAGGCTAGAATAAATATAGATACATGAGAGGGACCTCTATTACTAGGGTTAAACCATACCCAAGAGCTTTAGCCCTCTAAATTAAATTAGTGTTGGATCAAAATAGAACTTGTCATTATCATTCTAGAAATATCAAATACATCATCAAAATAACAGTCACAAGTTTTTCAACTCAATAGCCTCTTAGCTATAATAAAACTTTGAATCCTAATGAGTTCTGTTATGCCTCCAAAATTTCTGTAGAGTTGTTAGGAAAGAAATGATAGAGGTAACCACAAACCTACATTGGAGATTAGGATCTAGCCTTCCTAATGCTGAGAGAGGGCTCTCTCTTTATGATTTAACTTTGTTTAGTTAATTGATTTTAGGCTAGTTATGATTGTACTTGGGTTTTGATTTTGATTTGGTGGTGGGATCACTTACTTAGATGGATAGAGGGATGTCTTTTACCATTGGGCTATGGGGTCAAATGTCAAGCTAACAAGACTGGATCAAGGTCTAAATATAGTGTTTATAGGGAAAGGTAGTTGAGTAATTTCAAATCTTAGGGCTGGATGGTGAATTGGTTTCAATTAGGTCAAAGGAGCAATTGAGGGTTCCTTAAACCAGATTATGAAGGAAATGAAAGAGGTCAACTAGGATGGGAGAGAAATTAAGGATTCTCAGCTTCGGATATCAGAAGAAAACATTAAAATGATTAACTGTATAAGACAAAGTGTACTTAAACAAATTCTGAAATAAATTTTCAGTTAATTCATTCAATTTAGATAACATGCAAGTTTGTGAAACACATAAGAAAATAACAATTGGACAAAAAAAATACTTCACTGAAGTAGCTCAACACATGAATCATGTAATGCAATCTCTTTATTACTCAGTCCAATCTACTGACTTGAAAAAATGATACATTGAACCGTTAGGTTTCAGATCAATACTACTCTACAAATGTCTAGTAATCCACACTCAATACTTCAAATTATGAAGTATTATACAAAAATAGTTTACAAAATATCCAAACTATCTTGGGAATTAATCTAGGAAAAAGAAATATCTTCATGCAATAAGATAGAGACAGATGTTCAAATATTGTATGTTGTCCCTATTTATTTGGTTGTGATGTATTTATGCTTTTTACCTTTTGTTGTTTCTTCTTTGCCTTGTTGTTGGTTTTCACACTGGCTATTCTTTTTACTTTGCCCTTTCAATTGATACTCTTTCATTTGGTTGGTCTGTTATTTTTCTTTTACTATTCCTTTTTACTTTCATTGTTCATTTTTACACTAAGTCATTCAACTTCTCCCAAATATCTGCATCTGGGAATTTTATATTTACCATTTTCCTATAAATTTCATCTGCTTTTGCATATTTTACAAAAGTGGGTCTATTCACAAAAAGGTGTTTTACCTCATCTGGAGGTAAAATAGGTTCTCAAATGTCTAATATTAAAAAATTCTAGTAGGCATCCCCTTCATAGAAGAATTACTTGCCTACTCCTTTGCCACTTCTATGATTCTTCTGTCGTAGTCTTCCTGAGGCATCAACTTGTCATTTATCACTAAGGGATTTGGTAGACCTTTCTGCCTCAAAACATCAAACTTTACCATGAACCTATCTATAGCCAGCTGCATGGCTTGGCATATGCCCTAAAGGTTTATCATCAAATTCCTCTTGGTGAGCACCTTTTTCACTTGAAGTATTGTTCCTATCATGTCAGCTATGTCTAGCTCCTACAATTAATATTTGTTTTTGGAGTTAAGGAAATGGATTATTCTGGTGGCTTCTTCTAGCATGTCTCCAAGTTTAGCCTTAACTCTTTGCATTTCTTCTGTAGCTTCTTTGAATAAGTCATTTTTCTCAAATATGACTTGTATATATGGAAAAATATCATTGACAAAGTCAATGATATTAGCCGATAATTGTTCTTTAGCTTGGCCAAGCGGCTTTTTCAATGTTAGTTCTTTCTCTAAGCTCTTCATTCTTTCAGTCAACCTGGTTGACTTTTGAATTTCCTCCTTGTGCATAATCTATGCAAGCTTATTGTCGTTCTCTAAAGTTGTTATGTTTTCTTTAAGCTTATCTATCTCTGTGGTTTGAATGGACATGTCTTCCATTGCTTTGAGGAATTTTCTTTCCTCATCACTTGGTTGAGATGTTGTTGTTGTCGAACCTGTTGATGATGTAGATGTTGTTACAGCTGGAAGTGCTACAGCTAGTGGAGTTGTAGGAGCCAATGAAGCTGCAAGGTGGATGGTACTACTGTAGTGACTGTTGGAATGACAGTGGCAGTGGTATTCTCAAGGCTAGCCTGTTTCAGCTGTGTTAAGTTGTCCAACTCCTTCTCCATTTATTTCAATTGGTCATTAAGTTGTAGAACCAGATCCATGATTTCCTCCTATTGTGTCTGGGTTTCTAAGACCTCTTTTGTCTTTGGATGCTCTGAATGAGGTAGTTTCAGTTGCTTCTTCAAAGCAACAATATCCTCATTATTTTCCTTTATCAATTTCTGAGCAGCCTTGACATCATTGGGATCATGTCCAAGCTCAATCAACAAGTCTTCTAGTGACTTGATTCTGTTGTCCTTGGCTTGTGAGGAGGCATTTTCTAGCTTGCACTATGCAGTGATATTATCCAATGAACCTTAAAGTTTGTGCATAGTCATAGATTTATTTTTCATGGTGGAATAGATCATCTCACTTGCCTTCTTATGGAACTCAATTTGGTCAATGGGGTGTACATCCCTGGCCAAAACTTCAAAATATGTTTTCTTATAGTCTATTGATGACCTTGGCTACTAGACTGTCAATTGCATGAATGTCATTTGCATCTTCCCAATCTTAATGTCAAAGGCTGACATTAACCTGTTTTGATTTGCAAGTGTTTGATTGAAGTACTGGGCATAAGTCTCAGCCTTCAATGTCTCATTCCTCAACTTAATTTCCTTGTAACTCTCCTTAATATATTTCTCTTTATCCATAGGCCTGGTGAATGAAGATACCTCAATGCTGAGCTATCTCTCAATAAGTTGGGTGTTTGAGGTAGAGGGATGGTGTGTTTCTTCTAAAGCTAATGGGCCTTTGCTCCTTCCCACCATTGTGTCAGTGTCAGTGATTTCCACTGAGTCAATGGTGTCTTCCTGTTTAGTTACATAATTAAGCTTGGGCCTCTTCCTATAACTGATCTCAAATTGTTCATTTGTGGTTTCCATGGCTGAACTAAAACCTTCTTCCCTGGTTCTTTTCACATTCCTATATTCATTTGCTGGAGTCTGTAAAAGAGGAGGAATATTCATATTCTCGGCTAGGTCTGGAACCTAGAAAAAGGAATTAGTATCAATCTTCTTTTCCACATCTATCAATGTATTTTCCACATCTACTACAATATTGTCCATGTCTATAAAAGTGTTTTCCAACCATTCATATTGGTTGGCAAATCTCTCAATGTCTGGCTTGGGATGATGTATGAAAGGACCCAATTTCACTTTGAGCCTTAGTTTATTTATGAATCTAGGTTCATATTGCCACATAGAACTATTCTTAAATTTCATCTGTTGTAGAATCTTATTTACCTCTGGTCCAACTTCCTTATTATTACAAATAAAGGTGCCTAATTGGGTTTTCATTTTAAATTGAGTCTTCTTCTTGGCTGCCAGGAAGTTAACCTCATCAGATTTTATAATCTGCCTAAAGTACTCTAATGCAACTAACCTCATGGGGAGCTATTTGGGTAGTTTGTAGGGAGCTAGTTGGCATCCATATATCCTTTTCTCTGTGTGGTGATGGTATAAATACTAGTCTCCCACTTTACTATTCTTTTCCAACTGTAAAACCTTTTTAATTTCATGACTGATCCTGGGCTGATAGCTACTGGTTAGCATTTTTACAACAGGATGCACAAATGAATCAATGAAGTCCTTATAGGAAAAAACATTAGAGTATTCTTGGATCAATGATGTTCAATAGATGACTGATCTTGGATTTCCTTTGGTGTCTAACTTCTGAATGTTGATTAGAAACTTGTCTGACTAATAGTACAAGAACATGTGAAACAAAACTGAAGAGTACTTGAAAACTCTCTCATTTGGTAGTCTGATGAATTTTTCATGCATTCTTTCTTCTATGAATTGAGCATAGTTATACATTATAGCAGGAGGCTTGCTTGGGCAAAAGATAGAAAGGAAATCTAGGACAACCTCATCCACAGGTTCATTTGTGGTGTACCCTAAAATGCAAGAGAGCATGGTAATAATTTTTTCGCCTCTCTCAGAAAAAATGGTGGCATCATAATGAGGACTATCTATTGGAGTGTGAGACTCTTTAATGATGAAAGTTTAAATAATCTGAGATTTCTTGGGTATGTCTAGCTTGGTTTGGAGATCAAGAAAGCCTTTAATTGAAAGTGGGGTCTCATTTTGGCTTGGCTGGATTTGTTGCATTTGATTAATCGATTCTGCAGTAATGGTGAATAAAACTTGTTGGTCAGGGGTGACTATGGATCTTTGACTTGGATATAGCATGCTTGGCAGAAGTGGATTATTTATGGGAACGCGTGTACCTGTGGGAAATAGTACTTGGGAAAATTTGACTCCCAAAGGTGATTGTCATCATTCTGGTTTAAAAACTTGTCTTTACTCCAACAGTGGAGTTTCAGTAGGTAGGCAAGGGAAGCTGCATCTTTAATTTGAAAATATATATCGGCTAATGCAAGGTGGTCAATATCTAGGTGAGGGTTTTGTAGAGGTCTTACATCTAGAGAAGTTTGGGAAGCCATAATTGGGTTAATTCAACTAAATTATGATTTTTGTTACTTCAGGAGTGAGGTTTAGAAGCTCTTGAACAGTGGAAGAGTAATTACAGTTTGTGAAAAAGGGTTTTGGGTGGATATTAGGTTTTTCTCCAACTTCAATATAATTTTTTAGTTATTTATTTAATTAATTAATCATTCAGTAATTATAGTGCATTTTTGAAATTCCCAGGGCCGTTATGGTTTTTCCAAGAATACCTGGAAATTGGCGATTTGGTGTGGAGACAGGGTTCTGTGGTAGCTACAGAGGGTACTGAGGTTTGAACTAGATATTTTCTCCTTCAATTTGGTGTCTGTAGCGTCTTCAGGTGGCAACTAGTGGCTAAATTGGTCACTGAGAGGTTCTTGGTGTCACAATTGTTTTAAAGCGGTTTGTAGTGAAAAAACGAGTGAAAAGAGCAAATTGGGGCTTTTTCGGCTTTTTAACCAATAACGGTTACATTTTGGAGCGAATATTATTGAATGAGCAGTGGGCAATTTTTAATTTAATTGGGAAGGTGGTTTTGTGTGACATTGCACCACTTTTGGATGGCAGGCACTATTTTTCACAAGCACGTGATATAACGTGGTGCTGCCAGGTAGCCAAACAATGCTCAACCAAAACCATGAATCTTGCATTCTCTCGGGCTCTCGGACTGTTAACTGTCGCATAATGAATATGCGGGATATGGATTTACACCGTTGGATCTGGGGGTGGGAGATCGGAGGGATATCGCACATTTGATTTGCATGGAAGAAGTCGGGAAAGTGGTTGGTAGGGCCCAAGGTTTAATTACAAAGAATTGTAATTAATTAATGAATAATGTCGGGATTTAATATAAGTAGCGGGCAATATAGGTGGGACCATGGGTTATGTGGCAGGGGTTTTTTAACCGCACCAGGGTTGGTGGGTTAAAAGGGTATCGGGGAAATATAAAGTTGGGGACGTTAATTACATAATGTGGGGGCATAGTAAAAACTTAGGATAAAGGGTTTTTGTGGATTTTTAAGGGGAAAAGGGAAATTAATAAGGGGGAAAGTGATATTTGTAATGGGGAATGGGTTTCACACTAGGGAAAGGGGGTTTTGGGAAGGGGGGATGATTTTTGATGGTTAATTTCTAGGGTGATGTGTGAAACCAAGGGGTAAAGGTCAAAATGAGGGGGAAGGGTATTTATAAGTAATAAATGGATAATGGGGGAAATTAGCAAATAAGTATGTGGGGGTGTAGTGAAATGAGGGGAAATTTAGTAAACAAGCTTCGTGAATATCCCTTCTTTTTCTCAACTCCTCCTGCACATGAAACATAGGATTAAGCATGATAAATGTGATTTTGACTTAGCAACCTTATGCATTTTGCAAAACTTCTTCTACCTACCCTTTATTTACCCTAACATTTTTTCTTCATTTCAATGGGTGCATTTGAGCTTTCTGACCCTTTATTTCCTTTTATGTTGATAAGAAAGCTATCTAATTCTAACCTTATAACTTCTAATGGATTAGATTAAACTGATGATCTCATTATTATTCTCTACCTAACTATTGATCTGCCAAGATTGAATAGTTTGGCTAGATCTTTATTCTCTATCTATCAACATGAAATTTAAAGAATGAATGAATCAAGATTAAGCTATTTGACCATCATGGATTGTGGTATTTTTGACAAGCTGCACACAACCTTATTTTGCATAATAAAGTAAAAAGTAGTGGAATTTGAATTTGCACACTTTCATGATCTATTTTTATTTCTTTGGGGTTCATATTTTTCATTTTTTTGATATTTCCTTTTTCTTTCTTTTTGTCCTTTGATTATTCTTTTAGGACATACCCTCTTTACAATGTTTTTTTTTTTTAAATATGGAAAACATTTTGAAGAAAGAAAAAGTATGTACAATATTAGAAGACTAACCATAGCCAATTCAAAATTATGAATCCTATTATTATAGGGCCCTAACAGTGGCTCCACATGGGGATGAAATTTACTGGTGGAATGTCAAGAACATTTAAGATCAGTAACCTTTGAAACTTTGACTGTGGATGGCTTGTAATTGCTCCTCTATGATCTTCTTTATTCATAGATATGACGGTACACCTTTCAAAGCTCAGGTCCTTCTCTCTGGACTTCAACCTCAAAATATTACCATCCAATCTAATCTAAACTTTGCAATGTTATATACAATGATCAAAGTAAAATGAACTATTGTTAATACGTGGATAAGTAATGCTTCAACATTCTACCATTGACTAGTCCTCCTGGTAGATCTGTTCCATCTAACTGTCTCAAGAAAAATGCATTGTTACCTCTGTAACCATAAATGATATAAGGGCCTTGCCATAGGAAATCAAATTTTCCATATTTACCTTTCTCTTCTCTTCTATAATCCCATTTCAGTACCATTTCACCTATGTAAAAATCATCAACTTTAGTTTTCTTGTCAAAAATCTTTTTGATTTTATCCTGGATCACTTGTGATTTGACATAGACTTCTTCTCTGGTTTGTTGTAGGTGTATTTTTTAATTTATCCTCCTTTGGATGTCATTTGGTTCAACTTGCAACTCTTGAATCATTTTCATTACTGGTACTCCTAAAGAGGATGGAAAACAACATCCATTTCATGTACTAGCTGATAAGGAGATGTACCAATGGACTTTTTGGTAGTTAGTCTATCTGCCCATAAGGCATTGACCAAATTTTTATTCTAGGTCTTCTTGTTATCTTCTAGCAATTTCTTGATGATATTGACAAGGCTTTTGTTTGAGGATTTTGCAAGTCCATTACCTTGAGGGTAATAGGCAGTGGAAGGATCAAGGGTAATGTGATATCTGTTACAAAAGTCTATCAATTTCTTGGATTTAAAAGCAGCTGCATTATCAATAATGAGCTTTTGGGTGCATCCAAATATTGAAAGGATATTGTTTCCAAGGAATGAGATAATGATAGAGTTTGTGGCTTGTCTAGAAGGTATGGCTTCTATCCATTTAGTCAAGTAATTAATGGCTGTCAAAATCCAGTTATGCTGGGCTGAGGAGGATGGATGAATTTCTCCAATGAAGTCTAAACCCCATTGTTGAAATGGAACTTATGTGGATATGGGTTTGATAGGTAAAGGTAAGATCTTCCTTTTGCCCTCAAATATTTGGCACTTGTGACAAGAGGTCACATATTTCTTGACATCTGCAAAACAGCTGGGCCAGTAGAAACTCACCCTAAAATTTTTATCAGCAGTTGTTTTCCAATATAGGTGTCCGCCACAATATCCTGCATGAAATTCTTTCATAACTTTGTTAGCTTCATCTTTTAATAAACAATATAATAGAATTCCACCATTATCTTTCCAAAATAAAGCATTATCTATGATATAATATTTCATTGATTTCATTTTAAAAAATATAGCTTTAGTTCTAGATAAACCAGGAGGATCTTGTAGGTTTAGTAAAACAAATATGATATCTACATACCAAGGTGAATCTGTAAAAGGTTCACTGACCTGTGGAGTCACCATTTCTTCTTGATCATCTAGGGTACCAATGGAATTTATATCTAAGGCCTGAAAGTTCGATTCAGCCATGAGTTTAGCTAAACCTTGGCCTTTGATAAGTTTTGTAGGCTTTGTTTCTATGTGATATTCCAAAATAATGGAAATACATTTGTCTTTCTTTCCTTCAGGCCCATCCTATGTATGAATGTCCTTTACCCTATGTATAAATGTCCTTTACTACTGAATTTAGAACATAAGCAATGATCTATGAATACAAGATGTATACTCTAAAATATTTAATAGCTTTTACTAAATAAATTGTTTGTTTTTCCATTATGTTGTACTTTAGTGTAGCATCTCCCAAAGATTTAATGAAAAATGCAATAGGTTGCTCATAACCTTATCATTCTTTTGCAACAAGATTGCTGTAATATTATGTTCTGAAGCGAAACAAAAAATTATAAAATCTTTTTGGAAATCAGGAATTATGAGGACTAGTGTTTTAGTAAGGGCTTCTTTGATGGCCTCAAAATATTGTTTAGCCTCTATTGTCCACTTAAGTGTTGAATCTTTATTTAACATGTTATTTAATTCTGTGATTAATTTTGCTAAGTTAGAAATGAATCTCCTAAGGAAATTTATTTTGCCTAAGAATGACTGTAATTCTTTGATGTTTCTAGGATGAGTGATTTTCAGGATTGCCTCTATTCTAGCTGGATCTATCCTGATTCCATCTTTTGATATTATGGGTCCCAAGAGTTTACCTTCTTCTAGACCAAAGAGTATTTTTTTGGGATTTAAGGAAATACCAAATTTTATGCATTTAATGAAAAATCTTCTTAGGTGATCTAGATGTTCATTATTTGATTTTGAAAACACTATGATGTCATCTTGGTAAACAACGAGAATGTCATGGATTTATTTTGCAAAAGCTATATCCTTAGCTCTTTGGAATGTTTCTCCTGCATTAATTAGTCCAAAAGGCATCTTTAAATACATAAAATTGCCCCAGGGAGTGGTAAATGCAGTCTTTGCTTGATCCTCTCGTTGAAATAAGATTTGGTTGTATCCAGAGAATCCATCATATAATGAAATTATGTATGAGCCTACTACCCTTTGGAGAATGTGGTCCATTTTAGGGAGAGGGTAGTTATCTTTTAATGACACTTTGTTCAAGTTCTTGAAATCAACACAGAGTCTGATTTCTCCTATTTTCTTTCTAGTAGTGACCAAATTAGAGATCCAGTCTGAATATCTAATTGGTGCTATGATTTGTGCATCATACATCCTCTTTACTTACTTTTCAATTAATGGCATAATAATTGGATTAATTCACCTAAGCTTCTGTTTAAAGGGTTGATGATATTCTTTGATAGGTATCTTATGTTGAATTATGATGGTGTCATAAGACTTAATGTCTTCATAACTCCAGGCAAAGACATCTTGAAACTCTTTGAACAGATTGATGTATTTAATATTTTCATCTGGAGTTAAGGCTTTTGATATTCTGATAAGCTTGGGTTTTTCTTCTGTTCCTATGTTACATTCTTCTATATCTGCTCTTAAAGATTCCATGTTTGGTTTCCTAGCTACATCATTTGAATCAAACAAATCTTCTAATGGGACTAATCCCTTGGGCAAAATGTTATCTTTAAGGTTTAAAATTTCAGGATCATCATTCATTATTTCTTCTATTTCTACCTTCTCTAAGTTACCTATTTATACTTTAGTGAAATTAGTGTGTTTATTCAAATCTAAAGCATTTATATCTATCTCACTATCTATGTTATTATCTACTGTACAATCAGTATCTATGTTACAATTTGAAGCTCTCCTTCAGCATTCATGAAATCATAAATTTGAGCATCTTGTGAGAAAATCTGCCAATATTTCAAATTTTTAGGTATGACAGGTTTGTGTCTTACTTTTGCAGTGTACTTTTGGTTGGGCTGAAAAGGTAATTTGTAGGTACTAGCAAAAGTGGCCAGACTATGAGCTTACATGTTCTGTTTCCTAGGAATGGCAACAAAATCAGTTTCAAGGAGGTCCTTAATCAAATCTAGGACAATCTCTCTGTATTGGCTAATTCTGGGATTATTCACAAAGTATTCTCCTTTAATTTATTTTATAATCAATTATGAATCTCCCATGATAGAAACTCTCTTGGCTCCACGTTTTCTAAAAATTTTTAGTCCTAAGATTAAAGCTTCATATCCTGCCACGTTGTTTGTGCATTTGAAGTTTAATCTAAAGGCATGACCTTCAGAATGATTATTTTCCATGTTCTGAATCCAAACTCCTGCACCTGCTCCTAATCTATAAACAGAGCCATCAAAATCCAAATTCCATAGAGACTTATGAAATATTTTTTCACTATGAGGTGATTTGTATTTTTCTTCTACAACTGTGATTTTAGTTTTTCCATTGTTTGAATTGTACAAGATAAAAGATTCCATATTAGAATGCATGGATTCTATGGGGAAATTCTGTGGTTTTTTTGCACTACTCACCATGTATTTCATCAAGGTCTCTCTATAAAGTTTTCTTGGCTGACCAAACAAAGAGATGGTGGCATATGACATGTCTAACTATAGAGATCCTTGCAATTTTTCTCCCCATGAGTGAGATAACAACATTCCATACTTGGGTGGGATATCAACAACTACTATGTCCATGACGGTGCTCTTTGCTAGGAACTATACTAGAGTCACACATAAATATTTAATGAGGCCAAGGCATTTGACTTGGCTAGAATCAAAGGAAAAGAGGTCCTTGTATGGTCTGGTGATATCTAAGTTTAATCTCTCCATGATTTCTTTTGGCATTAAGTTATGGGATGCCCCTGAATCTAGCATAGCATTATGTAAGATTTTATCATGAACATTCAAGCTAATGTAGAATGGAGGGATACCCCCTTGCTGGTGTGTGCCATTAATTCTGGGCCAAACAATAACTCAGGTTGATCATTGCTAAGGTTTACAACATCTTCTCCTTCACCTATGTTTACTGTTTGAATGATTTGTGCTTTATATGATTCATTTTCACTAATTCTATCAAAGGAACTAATATTTTCAATTTGGCTATCTTAGTCTTAATGTTGAATGGAAATTGAGTTTTACCCGATTGTGTGAGATCTTCTTGAGAAATTATGGTCTGTGTAGTTTTATCTTTTTTATCAGCAGTTGGCAATTCAGTTTGTGTACCAGCTATTTTGCTTTGGATTCTCTTATTTGGGTTAGTATTAGTAACAGTTTCAGTTTGAGTTTCAACTAAAGTTATATCTACAATTTTAGGGTTGGAAGTCTCCTGAGTTCCTTAGAGAGAATTTGTAGCACTTTTTTCACAGGAGCTTGTGTTATCTTTTTAGTTTGGGTTTGGATTGATTTCTTAGTGGGAATTTCAGTATTATTTTTTCTTCTAAGGTTGTACGATTTGTGAACTTCATATGTAACAGATTCATAACCTTGTTTGAAGTCAAAGGATTTTCCAGATTCTAATTGTAATTGTTGTAGCATGTACAATTCCCATTCTTCCTAAGTAAGGAAAACAACATCTTGATTTTTAATTCCTAATAGATTTATCTAGGTATCCACCTCTTCTTCATGGTTTTGTGGACCCTCAACATAGTTTTCCTGGAAAGGATGTCTAATTTGCTGATCTGGTATAACATTTTTATCAGTGTTAGGATTTTTCTTAAAGTTAGGGTTTCTTATTGGGGGTGGCTGTTGATTTTCCCACTGACTTTTTTTTTTCCATGTTTTTTAATATATCCATCAGCCTTTCTAAAGTCTTTGCTAAACTATCTATTTTACCATTAGAAGTGGAGGTGTCCTCTTTAATGACAACTCTTTTCTCATTTCTCATCCTAGCTTTCTTAGCCAATAAATTTGATTCTACTCTAACAACATTGCTTTGCATCTGTTCTAATGTTTCAGGATTTCTTTCCCTCAATTGGTAGGACATGTCAATGTGAAAACCATCAGGAAATTTGATTAATGCTAAGTCTGGTTGAGGTTTAATATTAGCAGGGATTGCATTGTAGATACTATTGAACCTAGTACAATAGTACTAAACTGATTCATTAGGAGCTCTTCTAATGTTATCATATTCAGATAGTATTTGTAGAGGGTTTTTTTTTCTTTCCCATCTATCAATAAACAATCTATGAAAAATAGCCAAATATGCAATATGATTAGCAGGTAATCCTTTGAACCATTTTTTAACATCCCCTGTCAATGTTTGGGAAAATAACCTCATTTGGACATCATACTCATCAATCTCATGAAATTCAAAGTAATCAATCATTTTATTCACATGTTGTTGGGCAGTATTCTAACTAGTAGCATCAAACAAAAAGATTTTTCTTTTGTAATCTTGGGGCATGCCATGTAGTTGAGCTAGTAAGACCAAAGGTGCATATTTGTCTGCCATGGCTGAGATTTTGGTTTGACCGTGGGCAAAGCAGTGGTGCTTGGAGAAGAAGTTGAGATGGGTGTAGATGCACTAGATGAACTTGAGATGTTTAGTTGGAGAGGAAGCTGAGGTGTCAATGGTTTAGGACAATGAACTGTGGTGGATATTATAGATGAGGTGGTAGTAAATGAAGCTGTATTTAACGTTTTTGAAGACTCTATAGAAAGTTTAGAGGCAGCAACAGTGAGGGAAGCTAATTCAATTGATTGTTGAAGATAGGCATCATCTATATGGTTTATCAAGGTTGAGGTTAAAGCTTCTAGTTTACCAAAAGTATCCAAAAAAAAGTTGATCTACATATGGATGTATAGGCACCTTTTTTGACTCAATGAATTGAATAAAACTAGGGTCTATTACAGTTTCATGAATTGAATTTTCTGATTTGGTTCTAAACAAAGAAAGCTCAAATGACAGATCAAACTAAATGATGCAGAAGCATCTAGACTTAGCCAACAATGTGAAGGTTTGTTCACATGTTGTGGCTAAATGAGTGGAATTTCACTGACTTGAATGGTCAAAAGTCAGTTTTAATCAAGAGGGTTGGATCTCTCAAGAAAATGATCTATATTTCATTATTGTAATAGTTAGGAGATTGTCTTATTTTAGATTAAGGGATAAGATATTAACATAGGTGTGTAATGGAGCTTGAAAATAGAGATTGAGTTGTTATAATGATTAAAATAGAAGATTGAGTTTTTAACAGAGGTAGAATAGGGATTCGACTCATATAATGAAAGAAATTGTAATGGAAAGGGATCAGCAGAGATGAGAGAGGATTGAGCGAGGTGAGAGTTGAGTGATAAAGGGTTTTCCAATATTGAAACAGGGGTATGTTAAGCATTGTAATTGAGCGAAAGGGACAAGACTCTGTAACTATTATCGTATTGAATAATTAATTCCATACGCAGTTATGTGTCGATTCCATTGAAAACTCTCGTTTTCCTCTATTTATTTGTATTTCGAACGAAATCAAGAATTTTCTCTGTTTCACGCTTTAAGTTATAAATTCAATGTTCAAAGGATAATTGTGGTCCTTAGTGTTAATAACAGTGGCTGAAGCCTGCATATATCATAGCCGTCGATCTAAGTCCAAACAATGATGCGAGTCACACTGACTATTGGATTATCCCACATCACATTGCAATATTCATTTGCAAGGGGACAGATGGCCTTAACGAAATGCGATGTGCGATCACCGATTTATCGCATCGAAATAATTCATTTATGGAATAGGAGCTCGAGACTTAAAACCATGCAATGTGCAATCGCTAATCCATCGCATCGCAAATATTTCATTTATAATTGAATGGACCTCGAGCATTGGGAAATTGCGATGTGCGATGTGCGATGCGATCGTTGATTAAATCGCATCGCAAAATTTCATGTGGATGTAACGGGCCCTAAACACTTGCAAACTACAATTTGCGATTGCGATATGTTGTGGACTGTCAGATCAAATGTGTTGTGATAGATGGTACAGTACCTCCAAGAAACTCTATTAATCGGTGAATATCAATTGTTGGGCTTCTAAAAGCGAATTGGAGTGGCACAACAGAAGCGCGCGAACATAAAGGAAAAAGGTAACATAAGGCCAATTGTTGATAAATAGAAGAAAAATTGACCTCCTGCGTCATTTGCAGTATTGGAGCATAGTTTGACTGTAGTAAACATGCCACTGAGGAGAGGAGCTGGCATAGGTCGAGGAAGGCCTGAAGCAAATGCAGTTATGCTAGAATAGATCCAGAGTATATGTACAAGGATGGACACAATAGAGACCACTCAAAGGAGAAAACCTAATGAAGGGGATGCCAGTGCTAAAGAAGAATCTTCTGAGGAAGAAGAAAAGGAGGAAAATGAAACTACCAGAGTTATTAAGATGTTGGTGAAAGTAGGAGGAAAACCAAAGGAGGAAATTCTTGTGTATGAAGGGAGTCTCAATGCAGAAGAGCTAATGGATTGGATCAATTCATTAGACAAATATTTTGACTATGAAGAGGAAGTTGGCGACAAGAAGAAGGTGAAATTTGCAGTTACCAGATTGAAGGATCATGCAACTATTTGGTGGGATGAACTACAGACATCCAGAACAAGAAAAGGAAAGTCCAAGATCAAACAATGGGACAAAATGGTGAGTAAAATGAAAGCTAAATTTATGCCAAAATATTATCAGTTAAATCTTTTCAAATAGCTACAAAATTTAAGGCAAAAAGGAATGGTTGTTAAAGAATACACATAAGAGTTTTATAGATTGAGTATTAGAGCAAGACATGCAAAGGATGACATGGAGAAGGTAGCCAGATATATCAAGGGCTTAAGATATGACATACAGGACTAGATTAGCTTGCTGAGTCTGAAGACCATTGAAGATGCCTATCAAGTAGGTTTGAAGGCAGAAGAGAAGATGTCGAGAAAACAAAATCAAAGGAATAGAGGAACAAGCTCAGTAAGAGGTAGAGGAACTACCAGAGCAAGGGGTCAGAAACATCAACATGAAGCAGGTAGTTCAAGTAGTAGACCACCACAGAGGGGAGATTTGTATAGAGGAATATTTTCACCCAGAGGATGAGGTTGAGGAAGAGATATTTGGTGTTACACATGTGGAGAATGGGAACATGGATCATGGGCCTGTCCTCATAATAAAACAACAAGTTAGAGGAATGTGGATGTGGCTTATGCAAAGCAAGAAACACCTCGAATCATAGGAAAGGAAGAATCCCCTGAAGTAGGAGAATCCATGTTGTTACATTGCTTAAGACAGAGAAAGGGTCTAAAGAACCAGCGCAAAGGAAAAGTTTATTTATAAATACATGTAAATCCAAAGGTAAATGTTGTAAAGTGATTGATAGTGGAAGCACTGATAACCTTGTTTCTAGAGAGATGGTGGACAAGCTAGGATTAGCGAAGACAATACACCCAACCCCTTACAAAGTGTCATGGTTGCAGAAAGGACAACAGCTTATTGTGACAAAACAATGCAAGGTAGAGATACTAATTGGTACGTTTAAGGATGTTGTATTATGTGATGTAATGCCAATGGATGTATGCCATGTATTGTTGGGAGGACCATGGCAGTTTGATCGGAAAGCTATTCATGATGGGAGGAAAAATACTTATACTCTGGAGAAGGATGGAAATAAACATACATTGCCACCATTGAAGGATGACGCTGACAAAGGAACGCCTAGAAATAGTTTTATGATGATGAGTGGAAAGGAGTTGTTGCAAGAGGTTGGAAAAGGTGAAGAAATGCATTTTGCTATCATAAGGAGACCTAAGGTAATTTTAACTTCCACAAACTTAGATGATTTACCTGAAGAAATCAAATCTCTGTTAAATGATTTTGCTGATATTATTGTGGATGAGTTGCCAAATGCATTGCCACCAATCAGGAATATTAGTCATCATACTGATCTAATACCAGGAGCAAGTTTGCCAAACAAAGAAGCATACAGATTAACTCCTCAAGGGAATGCAGAAGTTGGAAGATAAGTACAAGAACTGATGGATAAGGGACTAATAAGAGAGAGTCTTAGTCCATGTGTTGTACCAATAGTACTTAGTCCAAAGAAAGGAGGTGAATGGCATATGTGTACAGATTCCAGAGCCATAAACAAGATGACTATCAGGTATAGATTTCCTTTGCCACGCATGGATGATTTGATGGATTGTCTGAGTGGGTCAAAGTATTTTACTAAAATATATCATAAGAGTGGATATCATCAAATAAGAATCAGAGAAGGAGATGAATGGAAGACTGCATTTAAAACAAACAATGGGTTGTATTAGTGGTTAGTGATGCCTTTTAGACTCACTAATGCACCTAGCATGTTCATGAGATTGATGAATGAAGTCTTGAAGGAATATGCAGGAATGTTTGTTATTGTTTATCTTGATGATATTCTAGTTTTTAGTAAAAGTAAAGAAGAACATCTAGAGCATCTTAAATTGGTTTTAAGAACTCTGCAGAAAGAGAAAGTACTAATAAATCTGAAGAAATGTAGTTTGATGAAAGAAGAATTAATTTACTTGGGATTTGTAGTTTCTAAAGAAGGGTTGAAAATGGATCTAGAGAAAGTCCAAACATTTTGGGACTGGCTTATTCCTAGTAATATATTTGAGGTAAGAAGTTTTCATGGTCTTGCAAGTTTTTACAGGACATTTATCAGAGGTTTTAGTTAGATTTGTGCACCAATTCTTGAAACAATTAAGGAGACTAATCAAACGTCCAAGTGGATAGAAGCAACATATAAGAATTTTAAGTTGCTGAAGAGGAAAATCATAGAGAAATCAATTTTAGCTTTACCTGATTTTGAAAAAGTATTTCAAGTTGAAACAGATGCTAGTGGAGTTGTGATTGGAGAAATTTTGAGTCAAGAATAGAGACCAATAGTGTACTTTAGTGAGAAATTAAAATGAAGTGAAGAAGAAGTATTATTCTTATGATAAAGAGTTTTATGCTATTGTACAAGCCTTAAAAAAATGGAGACATTATTTGCTGCGAAAGGAGTTTATACTATAATCTGACAATCATGCATTACAATTCATAAATGACTACCTGAAATTGAACCAAAAACATGCGAAGTGGATAGAATATTTGCAGAGCTTTACTTTTGTGATAAATAACACAAGTGGTAAGTTGAACAAAGCTGTTGATGCTTTAAGAAGGGTAAATTTCATTGTGCAAGAATTAAAAGTTGGTGTTGTAGGATTTTAAGAAATGGTTGAAATGTACAAAGATGATGCAAATTTCAAAGATATTTGTACACCAGTACAAAATCCAATAGTTCATAACAGAAGTTAGTGGATAGATTATCTTATCCAAGGAGGTTTATTGTTTAAAAGCAACAAGTTGTGTATTCCCAAATGTTCTATGAGGGAAAACATAAAAAAGGAGAAACATAGTGGAGGATTATTTGGTCACTTTGGACAAGACAAAGCCTTTGCTTAGGTGAATGCTTTTTATTATTCACCAAAAATGCAAACTGATGTTAAGAAATTTGTTCAGAAGTGCAGTATATGTTAGTATGCTAAAGGGAGAAGCTACAATACAAGATTGTACTAGCCATTGCCAATACCAGACTGACCATGGGTTGTAGTTAGCATGGATTTTGTTTTGGGATTACCTAAAACCCAAAGAGGGAATGATTCCATTTATGTTGTAGTAGATAGATTTTCCAAGATGGTACATTTAATTGTGTTATGAAACCAGCTCACAAAAAGATAGAAAATATAGATGAATGCCTTAGAAATAATCCTCTTCAAGGGGGAAACCACCTGTACATTACACAAATGAACAATTCTTGGATGATACAAATGACAAAACCTCCTTTCTATATATAGGAGTCTAAGTGGTCATAATATAATCAAAGCTGACATAAAAATAATAATGTAAGGGCACAATAATAAAAATAATGGGCTTATATGGGGCACAATAATAATGATATGGGGACTAAATGTGCACTCAATATAATAAGGGGGTTGTACTACTAACAATAAGGGGTTAAATTAGTAGTATAGGGACCTAACATGCTCCTCTCCTTCAAAAAGTGTTGTTCTTAACGCTTTAGTAGTTCTTGATGCTTCTGTACAAAATTCTTGTCCTCCCATGTGGAATCTTCAGCGGATAAGTTCTTCCACTTAATGAGATACTCTGAAATTGATCGATTTCGCAGCTGTCAAGTTCTTGTTTATGTGAATGCTCCAGGTTCCAATATGATTTTTCCTTCCTCGTAAAGTTTTGGCAACATTGTTTGAATTTGGATCTTCTGCAACTTTTGAATGAGTGGTCACACTTCTTCATCCTTTTTCCATTCATCCCTTGCTCCGTGTATCTAATTTGGTTGGATAATAGAAATAGCACAAAAAAATGCTTCCACATCCTCATCCTTTCTTGAGACAACATCTACAACAACATTTTGCTTCCCTTTTTTGTAGATGATTTCAAAGTCATAACCCAACATATTTGTGACCCATTTTTTCTGTTCTTCTAAAGATAAGCTTTGTTCTAAAAAGTATTTAAGACTATCATGATCCATTTTTACCTTGAAGTGTCTTCCCATTAGGTAAGGTCTCCATTTGTTAAGTGCATGTAGTATTGCCAACATTTCCTTCTCATAAATTTCTTTCTTGAGATGTAGCTATAAAAATACCCAATCACCTACATCAAAACTTCTTTCACTGTGATGTTGATTTGCCTTTTGTTTCGATTCTACACCAAAGTGGCGTTATCCTTTAAAAGTTGGAGAAATTGTTGTTGATACTCGAAGTGATCTTTCGCTGCTTGAATATTTTTCTTCTTGATATGTCCTTGTATATTGAGAGTTTGAGGAGTGGTAATTTCTTTGAATGCATTACAAGATATGGCTGGATTCATTTCTTCATGGTCGATGTGATCTTTCACTTCTTGAACATTTTTCTTCTAGATATGTCCTTCTATCTTGATAGTTTGAGGAATGGTAATTTTGGTTAGTGCATTACAAGATATGGTCAGATTCATTTCTTCTTTCTCGATGTGATCTTTCACTTCTTGAGCCTTTTTCTTCTTGATGTGTCCTTCTATCTTGAGAGTTTTAGGAGTGGTAATTCTTGCCAATGCTTTAAAAGATATGGTAGGATTCATTTCTTCTTTCTTTGGGGTTGGTTCCTGGTGTATATCCTCTTCTTTTGATGTTTCTTGATCCTTTCTTCCTCCTCTTCATAATCTATGTAAAATAATTTCTTCTTAGCACAGTTATGACCTTTAGTGTATTTTTTTTTATCACAATTGTAACAAAGCACTTTTTCTCTTTTTTCTTGCAATTGTTGTGGTGTCAACCTTGTAGGTTGGGGAACGATAGGAGAAAAAAAACTTACATCTTTATAGTTGTGAGGGGTAGACTTCCTTGTTGCCATAATTTTGCTTTGCACTTTTCTTGCCCTCTCCAATGAATCAGGTTCCCAATGACAAAGCTCATGTTGAATGTTATCCTTTAAAGTCCCTGTGGAGACATCAATCCTCTACTTCTCTAGACTATCATTTTCCCTTATATTCAATTTTTTAAAGTCCTCAATCTTCTTTGCAATTGAACACTTTTGTTTGAGATTTATTAATAGGTTAAAGAAGGTGTTTCTCTTTGTATCCTCATAATGTGCTATCATTTCCTCTGTGAAAATTGACCACGTAACAAGTGGTTTACGAGAACAAAGCCCTTTATACCATAAAAATTGATCCAATTCTAAATAATTAGATGCAATACGTACCTTTTGTAACAATGGTACGCCATGTATATCAAAATATTTCTCCATCTGTAGTATCCAATTTACCGGATCCTTGCCATCAAACTTCCTCATCTCACTTTTTCTTGATTTTAGGAGCTTGATCTTGAAACGATTGTAACTATGTAATTTCAGATCTCCAAGTTCTAAAATTTTGTCTTATAGTAGCCCTCGAAGTCCTCTTTCTAACCCTGAAAGTCTGATCAAGATTGGATTCTATAAGGAAGCATTGTGTCAAATCTCCCACAATGACCTGATTATAGACTAGTTTAGTAGAGCAAAATTGTACGAAGTTCCACGTGTCACTATTTCAACCATGGGACCTGAAACCAATGCACAAAAAACTATAGTCCATCCTCCTTTTGCAACATCTTATAAAATTTCAATTTTATGCTTAGAGAGAAAGTAATGATGAATTTCCCAAGGTCACCTGTTTAGGATGTGATTCGAGAGCCTGTAGAAACCCTAAATGTCTCAGATTATATCTCTGATAATATAGTGAAACAACATCTGAAATTTGGACACAAGCTTCACCAAGATTTCGGTTCAAATGGGTTTTAATTTCAAAGTCAGAACCTTCGTAGAACAAATTTTATAGTGAAAATTCAATGATGACCTATTTGAGATGAAATTATGGAGATGCACAAATCCTAACTTCCTCAGATCATATCTCTGAAATATAGAGATACAAGATCTAAAATTTGGACGCAAGGATCAGACCGATTTCTTCTCGATTGGTTTTTTTTTTAGCTTCTGAAACTTCGTAGCAAAAACGTTATAGCGAAAATGTCACGATGACTTGTTTTAGTTGAAATTCTGGAGCTTTTAAAAACCCTAACTTCCTTAGATCACATATCCGAAAATATAGTGAAACAAGATCTAAAATTTGGATGCAAGATTTAGCACGAGTTCGTCTAAAATGGGTTATTTTTTTCACTTATAAAACGTTGCAGAAAACAAGTTATAGTGAAAATGCCACGATGACCTATTTGAAGCAGCGAAACCCTAGAATCCAAAGCTCTAATACCAAATGTTATGAAACCAGCTCACAAAAAGATAGAAAAGATAGATGAACGCCTTAGAAATAAGCCTATTCAAGGGGGCAACCTCCTTTACATTACACAAATGAACAATTCTTGGATGATACAAATGACAAGACCTCCTTTCTATATGTAGGAGTCTAAGTCGTCATAATATAATAAGAGCCGAAATAACAATAATAATGTAAGGGCACAATAATAAAAATAATGGGCTTATATGGGGCACAATAATAACAATATGGGGACTAAATGGGCAAAACAATATAAGAAGGGGGTTATACTAATAACAATAAGGGTTTACACTAATAGTATAGGGACCTAACATGCCCTTCTCCTTCAAAAAGTGTTGTCCTCAACGCTTTAGTAGTTCTTGATGCTTCTGTACAAAATTCTTGTCCTCCCATGTGGAATCTTCAGCGGGTAAGTTCATCCACTTGATGAGATACTTTGAAATTAATCAATTTCATAGCTGTCGGGTTCTTGTTTCTGTGAATGCTCCAGGTTCCAATATGATTTTTCCTTCCTCGTAAAGTTCTGGCAATATTTTTTGAATTGGGATCTTCTGTAACTTTTGAATGAGTGAACACACTTCTTCATCCTTTTTCCATTCATCTCTTGCTTTGTGTATCCAATCTGGCTGAATAATAGAAATAACACAAAAAAATGCTTCCACATCCTCATCCTTTCTTGAGACTCCATCTGCAACAACATTTTTCTTCCCTTTTTTGTAGATGATTTCAAATTCATATCCCAACATATTTGTGACCCATTTTTTCTGTTCTTCTAAAGATGATCTTTGTTCTAAAATTTATTTAAGACTATCATGATCCATTTTTACCTTGAAGTGTCTTCCCATTAGGTAAGGTCGCCATTTCTTAAGTGCATGTTGTAGAAATTTTGAATAACATGACACTTATTCACATAGATTATCTTGATTATACACTATTTATGGAATCATGCATAATACATAACCTCCTCTACATTGATCATCAATTTTCCGGAATTAAGAAACAATCACATACGCACATTGAAACATCAATCACACATATCAACACAGTATATCACGGGGAAAGCATACAGCTGAAAACCCCCAACTATATGTATATTATATTGATTGAGAAAATGTAACAATATAGAGTACAATACTCCTCACAAGTACTCAATACTATCTCCACCTGTTACACACAAACTAGCTCAAATCTGAATCAATCACTGGCTCAAATCTCCTCCGCCGCTTGCCTGCCTCCACTGCGCAATCCTGCATGAGAATAAAATGAGAATTGGTTGAACCAAACTCATATTTCCCTTGTGTAACACTACGAAATCCTCATTGGCAATCTTAATCCACTGATTGTGCAAATCACATGCCCAACTATAGTAACAACTGACAGCTGCCTTTCCCTTTCACTCACCTCTAACACTTGTCTCCACTGAACTATCCATGCACTGAGTTAACTGATGTATTCCTCAGTTGATTCATGAGTTAATAATTAGTGAATTAATTAATAACTAATTC